>CM060950.1:76745601-76930601 GCA_030765055.1 Mantis religiosa | reverse complement strand
AAGGTAGATCGATGGTTAAGATCAACTGTATGGAGACCGGGAGATCCATGATTCAAATCCTGGCTGTGGCATTGAATTTTTTCAGTCTGACTCTACCTATCCAAAATATTTTTATTTATTGCCTTTGTTACTGTTCAACTTTGGTCCCTTCTATGAACAGGAGCCCACCTATCTTTTGACATAACTATTGGAACCTGCTGGAAATATAAATAAAATACATTTATTAAGTAATGTAAATAGGAATTATTTAGGATATAAAATAGCTGCTTTTTCTTAATGTTCTTCAAAGTAGGTCATATCAGACAATGAATGAAATGGGTGAAATGGTGCTTAAATGAGCCCAGACCCCATTGAGGTTAACAGCTATCATGGTACATTGGTAGCTACCTAAGCTGCATAATTGATTTCATTATTTGATTTCACACACAGTCCAACAACTTCTGTTTTTCTTACAGCAACTAGACAAAGACAATTTAAAAAAGCTTCTGTTGTTTGTTTCAACTGACAGCTTCTTTACTTGAGCCATTGTTGCCAATGTTTTTAAAAAGGAATTGACAAAAATATATGGGAGGTGAATGTGTGCTAAATACAGAACTGATATACATGGAAATAAGAGCCAATTTCAAATGCAATTGAATGTTGTTTCTGAGTGAACAGAGGCCAATATCAACTTTGGTCCTTATTGATAGAATAGTTTCAAATTTTGATGGACCTGTACAGAATGCTCCTTTTATTATTTTTTATTATAAGATACAATTGGTAAGGGCTTGTGTCACTAAACTCTTGAAATAAATGGCAGATACATTGGCCATTTTAATACATGTACTACAGTTTGAATTGCTTTAAGATATATGAATATCTTAGTTTTGGTAGAAATGTATATTAGAACAAAGCTATATAAATTATTAACATTGAATTTCTTTTCAAAATATTCATATCAAAATTATTAGAATCATGCAGTATTTTGATATATGTAATTACCTTAATATGTTCAATATATGCGTCATATTCAAACTTTCTTGGCAATGTAAATCCCCCATCATTGGAACTGTAGGATGAATAATTTTGGTCAGTAACAACACCTGCATTGATATAATCTTTAATTATGCATAATAAGGTGCGTCGATCCCATTCATCAGTTACATGTCCACCATAATTACATTCTCCAATTAAATAGGTAATGGCAGAATATGGTATCAAAGAATGCTCATTGATTAGAACCTGAAACACATATACAATTTAAAAGTATAGAAGTTAAACTGAAAAGCAACAGAAGATTAAAGGTAGTACTTATGCTAGTGACAATCATGATTGTGATAAAGCAAGGTAAATAAGCTGTTATTTTACAATTGTTTTATAAATGCAAAGATATTTGCAATTTCTGATGAATTAAAAATATAGCACACAATTTCCGTTTATCTATCTCCTCTTTGTAATCACAGAGATAATATTGTTTGTAAAATTGAGTACAGAAGAGAAAGAGACGTGATGGCGTCGGTCAGCATGTTAACTCGTAGCAAGCATCATGGAATAAGCGAAATTAACAGTGGAAAATTGGAAACAAGAAACAAGGAACAAGAAACGGTGAAATGTAAGATCTATGATAGAAGAAGCAGTGTAAATAAAGATATACGCTTTAAAAGTCTACAAGCGCCAAGAATTAATATTCAAAATGAGTACGCAATTGAAGCATCGTGCGAAACACGAAGAACGCGCAAATCCGAGGTGGTAGCGTCACTCCAGAAGAGCGTTGAAATGCTAAATAAGGACCGGAGATTACGGAGGAAACCCGCCTCAGTGCCATGTTGTCCACCACAAATCTCACTTTGCGGTCACCTGGGATCAAACCCGGGCCACCTTGGTGAGAGCCAAGCGGTCTAACCACTGAGCCACGACGCGGCCCGTATAATAATAGTATTAATGGTAATAATAATAACAATAAAAATAAAAATAATAATAATTCAGCAGTTAGGTGCTGAAAATATTGAAAACTTAAATTATAATTTTGAAAATCAAAAGTGGGAATCTGTTGTGAAAATGATATTAACAGTAAGTGGCAACTTTTTTTATCTAATATTTAATCAACATTTTTATAATACATGTCCAATAGTTAAAAAATGGATAAAATGTAAAAAAGCACGTAAAATATCCCTAAGTACTGAAGCGTATACCTTATGAAATAAAATGAAGGACATGTACATACTGCATAAAGTAACTAAGCTAGATCACTATAATAATGAATATAAAAAATATTGAGGTCTGTATCTCCAGCACCTACAGAAGTTACAGTCAGATTATTACACTGGTAAACTATGTAATTCGACCAACATAACAAAATCTGCCAGGAGCATAGTCAATGAATATAGAAAGAAGGATAAAAAACAAGAAAATGTTAACCTGAATATTAATGGTAATGTTATTACAAATCCTGTTGATTTTAGTAATGTAAAGAATCAGTTGTTTACAAATTGTGCTAATGAATTGGCTAAAAATATGACAGAACCCCCTACTTATAATGTTGTACCTAATGATAAGTCTCTCTTTATGCATCCCCCCTTGGAGGAAGAAATTATTAAAGTCTTGAATGAAATACCTGCTAAACCCTCATGTGGATGGGATGGCATTTATTCTAAAATATTAAAACAATGCAAAACAATATTGGCCAGACCACTAACGCATTTAATAAATGCCAGTATCGAAGCAGGTATCTTTCCTGAAATCCTTAAAATAGTTGTCATTAAGCCCATTCATAAAAAGGGCAATAAAAATGATGTAAACAACTATAGGCCCATCACTCTAACTTCTAGCATAGGCAAACTATTCGAGAAAATTATACTACAAAGACTTGAACACTTTCTAAAGGAAAATAAAATTTACAGTCAATCACAGCATGGTTTTCGTAAGTCTTTTTCTACCACCACAGCAGTAATCTCATTTGTGCATGATATTATGGAAATAAATAATCTCAATAAGAAAGTAGCCAGCCTAATGGTTGATCTCTCAAAAGCTTTCGACTGTGTCAGGCACAATATTTTATTACATAAACTTAATTTGTATGGAATTAGAGGTCTACCTAACAAATTAATTGAATCTTATCTAACTGGAAGACAGAAAAGCTCTGAAATCAGTCATATTAATGGTAACATCATATATAAAATAAAATCAGCTTTGATGGAGGTAAAACATGGAGTTCCACAAGGCTCTGTCTTAGGCCCTGTTCTATTTATTATATATGTAAATGATATAGCAAAAAGAAATAATTCCACAACAGTCAGCTATGCTGATGATACTACTGCTCCATGTTGGAATGACACATCAAATTCACTGGCAAATACCATTAATTCTACTAGTTGCTCTATAAATCATTACTTTGAATGTAACAAACTAAAAGTAAATGAAGAAAAATCCAAAGTTATGATATTTGACCTAGGAGGAAGAAATGAAATTAACAAAATTGTTTCCCCCATGATTAATCTGACACTAACTCCATCCTATTCCTTACTAGGGTTAAAAATAGACAGTAAGCTAACCTGGTCTGAGCATGTAAACAGTGTTTGTAATAAAATAGCTAAATATATTTACTTCTTTAGGCTAATGAAAAGATATGTGAATGAGCATACCATGAAAACAATGTACTATGGTCTTATTTTTCCATATCTCAGTTACTGTTTAGAAGTTAAGGGAGGAGCTGCACATGTACATATTAATAGGATATTAAATTTACAAAAGAAGTGTATATGAATTATATACAGTATTCCTAAACTAGAAACTTGTAGAAATGTGTTCATTAGAGAAAACATTCTAACTATTGTATCACTATATGTATATAAAAACATTTTTTTAACTGTAAGTAGTACAAACAGTGTGCTAATGAATAGTGGAATACATTCACATAATAACAGATAAAATATGGATTTTCATAGAATAACAGTGAATAAAAAAAAATACTGATCCATATGTTGTAGACAGTATACTGTACAATAAATAATGATGATGATGATGATGATGATGATGATGATGATGATGATGATGATGATGATGATGATGATGATACTTCTACTACTACTACTTTAGTATACATCACAAACTTATATAATGCAAATATTTCTTTGGGTACATACCTGTAGTTGTGCTACTGAAATTTGAAGGTCTGACAAATTAAACTCATATGGAATATTCCAGCCCATGGGTCCAAATGTTTTTCTTTCTTGAATTACTGCGTCAAAAAAGCTAATGGCATACAGAAGTCTAGAAAACTCCTTTTGCTTTCCTAGACATCCCTCAATGAATGTAATATCTGCCAAGGGATCGGAGTAGTAGGAACTAAGAATTTTCTGTTGTAATCCAGATTGACATTCAATAACTATTTTGATTGCATTTTGCAACATTGAAAGTGGAAACTGCAATGAAAGAAAGATGCATTTGCTACAGATTTGGTCTTCCTTTTTTCTTTTAATACAGCATAATATTTTTATGACAATTAACTGTCTTTAATTATTAGAATTCAATACGTTTTTAGATAAATTTTGCTCCCCTACAGAGCAGAGACACAAACTCAATCCCCCATATTAATGTGATATTTGTCCTATATTAAGAGGCCTGAAACTGGTATTTCCAGGTCTGCTCTGTAAAATTCTGACTAGTGTAAGGAAAGTTATGCATTTTTTTATCAACACATATTATTGTATGTCCTGCAAACTCTTGCCTAATTCTGAAACACATGGATAAAATAATGATAAGTTTACAATAGGGAATGATGCCCCATTTTATATTGGAAGTGAAAGACCACTTGAATTTGCTTAGAGACTTCTTTATCTGATTTGAGGTTCTTTTATGTGCCCTTAAATCTATGACATGAGATCACTGACTTTGTTTACATTCTAAATAAACTTATGGAAGGATTTCTACACCTGAAACCCCTGCTGGATTTGAAACCATGACCTTAAAAACCCAGAGGTTAGAATGTTATCCCAAGACCATGAAGGATGATAGGCTCTTCAGTGAACACTAGTTTGTTCCAATCCGAAACTCTCCATTTTAGCCTACCCTTTGATGCTCCAAACTTAAAGTAGTGCATCTCTCCACAATCTATTCTATATGTTGTTTATTGTGCAACTATCTCAATATATCTTTTTCTCAGAACACCACATTTCATTTCATTATTAATACCTATATTACCTTGTCTGTTGAAAAACTGGTCAACCAAAGACGAAAATTAAAATTTGTATTCTTCAAATCCATATTTTCCCATTGTTTCTCCAATTGTAGCATCCAATGAACAGCCAAATGACAATTTTGTAAGCATACCCAACAGCCTGTTTGTTGAGCCTTTTTAATAACTGTCTCTGCAGTATGTTCCTGAAGGAGAAAAAATAATTAATCATAACATATTAATGCTTTCAAAACAGATATCTTACATAGAAATTTATTCTTCTAATTTGTCTAAGGACTACAACCCATTCAAACATTCACCAGGAGTAAAATTCATTTTTGAGACTAAAATGTCTGCTAAAAGCTTATAGAAAGCCTTTCCTTATAGTGGGCATACACTGGCCCATAGAGCATGTCATATAAAAAGAAATTTTTTTGTATTTAGATGGCCGTAAAGCATCGCTAATCTGCGCCAATTACAGGAGGTGGTTAGGATGGAATAAGAAATTAAAATTTTATTGACTATTTTATTCGTCTTTGACTAAAAGATGTAAAACTAAATAACATACTCCCATATACATATTTTAGACTTCTTGTGCTGCATAGAATTCAGAATTTAATTCTTTAGTTTTGTAAAACAAGTTGTAAATAACTTAATTATTTTGTAACTATTTTTACAGTTCCTTATCTGTTAGACTCCTGTTTTACTCTTTAACTTAATTTTCAGCCTACAATAAACATGAAATGTCGTTCAGAAACTTTCAACATATATATGCCCAATTCTGAGTCACTGACTCAAAAGATGAAAGAAGTTCTCAAAAACTGTTCTACTAGTGCCGCTGTTTACAAAGTATTTGGGAATGAGTAATATTGTGCTTATGTATGACAACAAAGAAACAAAACCTTCTTTAATATGTTCTCAAATGCAAGGAGAAATTAGAAACATTTCTTGGTCTGGGAGGTTTGGTTGCTGAGATGCTGGCCTATGATATCAGGACGGTAGTCAGGATCTTGCCTAAACTGTTGGTTTTTAAGTGAGCTGCCAGCCCCATGTTAGTTAATTTACTGCCACATAAAAGAACTCCTGTAGAACACAACTCCAGCACACCAGTGGCACTGATTAAATCCTGCTGATTGACAATGCAGTTAACAACAACAAAATTCTTTATATACACTTTTTTACTTCATTTCCACACTATAGTTATATAATGTTGTGATGTATGGATAGAGTCAACTTGAACAATTCAATGCCATGACCAGGATTTGAACCACAGATCTCCTGGTTTCCATCCAGTCATTCTTACCCATTGTTGTTACTCTTATTATTCAAGTTAATTGGTGGAAATTAACTCTATGTCGACTCTATCCATTCAAAACCTTAGCCTATATACGGCTAGTGTGAAGAAATTATTAATTTCTACAAACGAACTTAAAGAATGTTGTGATGTGTTCTTTTTATGCATGCTTCTTAATGACACAGCAATATTAGAAGAAAAATGAATTAGTCATTTCACTGAACTGAAACAGCTATAAGAGGCTTAATTGTAGTATAAAATGGTAAAAGAAAATAAGTTCATTCTCAGTTGCCCATACTCATGAAACTGCTTTAGTTCTTCAATATTTCTATTAACCATACAATGTTTGCTGCTTTCTGTAAGCAGATACTGTATATGGGATCTATGCTTCTGATTTTGATCTATGCTATGGGAAAATGCTTCTTAAGTAACTGCTATAAACAAACATGTTTTGGGAAATTAATTGTTCTTTCACACTAGCTGTGTGTAAGCCGAAGTATGGAAAGGTAGAGTCAGACTGAAAAATCGGGATTTGAACCACAGATCTTCCGTTCTCCATCCAGCTGCTCTAAACCATTGAGCTACCAGACCAACATGCCAGCAATTCTCTAACTGACTCATGTTTAGACAACTACCTTAATGGTGATTTACAGCAGAGTAAGTCACCATTAAGGTAGCTGTCTCATGTGTTTATGAGAACTCCTAGCTGTTTACTAGGAAAACACAAAAAGATAAACTCAGACTGAACAATTCAAAGCCACAGTTGGGCTTAGAGTGATAGATCATGCCGGCATAGTGACATGTCAGTGTGACATTATATTCCATAGCTCTCATTCTTCCTAGTAAACCACAAGGAGATCTCAAATGCAATTTTCAGATGACAAACCCCAATAGCAATTTACAACTTATAAGTACTTAAGTCCCAGACTTCATAGCTTGACCAATTATAAAATTAAATCAATGATCAGTAACCCTCCATTACTTGCCAGGATAGTACTGATCATCCACATGACTTTGTTTATCTGTATTACCTGATGGATCAGGTTTTTGATCGCTCCATTCTCACAAGGGAACTATCACTGAACTCACACCTGAAAATTTAATGGTATAATGTCTGCTGTATATGAACCATTTTCACCAAAAATCTGCTGTGCAGTAGGTTCACAACACCCAAAACTGAAGCCTGGAAGGTGCAGAATGCAACAACTTGCAGGTAGCTGCTGGACTTCCTTCATCAGCTCTGTTACAGGTGTGGTACAGTGCTCCTTACGTATGCCATGTGTAGATTGCTGCACATCAGGGTTAAACAATCCCTCCCGTATAATGCTGTGTTGTTATGCCTATATGTTACTACATATTCTGGACTCATTTTCAGGTACTTCCAGCTATACTCTGCACCAGATTCTTGGAACTCAGGCCTCACACAGAGCAGAGTTGATGCCATCAAACTCTCAAGTGTGTACAGGTATAAAAATAGAAACAGATATTCTGAATAGATAGAGTCAAACTGAAAAATTCAATGCCATGGCCAGAATTTGAACCACGGATCGCCTGGTTTCTGTCCAGTTGCTCTTACCTACTGAGCTACCATGGCCAATGTGCCATCATGACATTAAATTCTCCAACTGACTCATATATTTTTCCATTAAACCACTAGAGGCTCTTGTATTTGAGATAAACCGTTTGTAGCGACTTATTATTGTAAGTACTTGAGTCCCAGGCTTCATCGTTAAACTCTTATTATTTAAGTTAATTAATGGAAATTGATTGTTCCTTCACACTAGTCGTGTATAGACTAAGGTTTTTGGATAGAGTCAAACTGAAGAATTCAATGACCATGGGCAGGATTTGAACCATGGATTTTCTAGCTTGCAATACCACTAAAATTTTAAAATTAAAACCACATAAAGTACCTAATTATAGTTCAGGAAATGCAACCATGTGATAATATGAATAGAGTGGATAATTTCAAAAGGATAATTTTAATCATTGCTGTAGTGACTTGCATTTAATTTTGTTAGGAATGAAGCACAATTTTATTTGTATGGCAAAGAAGAATTGATTAGTGTTAATGTAAATTCTTTTAAAAAGTGGGGGCAGAAGGACATTGTTTCCAACATCTTCTATGATGAAGGTATGTGGCTATTGTAAATATAATTTGCATGAACAAGCTAAGTTCTTAAATTTAAGGTGCTAGGAATATCTAACTCTACCAACAAATAGTGTGTTTTTCTAGGTCAAGCAAATTCCTATTAGCACAACCACACATTCATACACAGGCTCTCTAATAATACCATCATATATAGTAAAGATCTTTATAAGAAATAAACTATAACAGAATTATGCCACTGCATACTTACTTGACCTTCTCCAAGAGAAATAGATGTTAGTTTAGAAGAATACCCCATTTTCTTTGCAAAGTAATTAAGGGTATTCATTGGATCTGATCCTGGAGATGGAATCAACATTAAAGGTACTAAGCAATTTGAGTCAGAATACGAAGATTCCAAATCTAGTAGAGACGGTTGAATAAACTTTTCTCCCATATTGTTCTTGATAAGTTCATTTATAGTATCTGAAAGCTGAGAAAAGAATATAATAAATGAATTTGTTTCCCGACTTACTTATATAAGAGCAGATAAACTCAGAATAGAGAGAGTTGAAACCCAGAGGTTCTTGAAGCTGTGAAACCAGATGCTGTTATAACTGAGGTAAGTGAGTAATAAGAGTGGTAGATGAAACATATGGTGGTAATGAAAGTTGCACTGAACTAGATGTAATTTTGATTCTCAATTATTATTCTATCGCCTTGGATAGTGTTCCAACATTACTTTAATTTAATTGATGGAAATTAATCATTTTTCAACACTAGCTGTATATAGGCTAAAGTTTTGGATAGATAGAGTCAAACTAAGAAATTCAATGCCATGGCCAGGATTTTAACCATGGATCTCCTGGTCTCCATCCGGTCGCTCTGAACCATTGAGCTACCATACATCTGTAGTTCAAATCCCGGCCATAGCATTGAATTTTTTCAGTTTGACTCTATCTATTACTTTAATTACTTAGGGATTTATAAATTGTATTTATTTGTTATATCAGTTAGAAACATTAAGATCATTACGCCAGAAATTTTGGGGAATCACTTCAATCTATTCCCCATATTTGAAGGGTGATTTTTCAAACTAACTTTTCTCCATGAAATTACAATGTTTACAAAAGAGCATACATTGCAAAATAAAGATATAAATTTCAATTTTATTAAACGATTAATATTATTTATTGTAAATCTAAGATGGAAGTGAATATATATTGTGATTGATTGAACTGGGAAAATATAACATAGATTTAAGTAATTTTGAAATTAAGCAATCCATTCATTTATATTTTTACTGAATGTTTTCTACTTTATTCTTGAAATAATTGAATATGCTATGGCAACAACTAAACAGTTGCTGTACTATTTTACATTCTCATAATTTCTGAAGTTAATATGTGGAGTTAATAGTGTTAACGTTGTGTCCCAGGTAAAACTAAAAGAATATTACTTTTAGGCTACTGTTAAGCTTCATCTGTGTCATATTCAGATTTTTTTCTGTACTGGAATAAAATATCGCCTTATAAAATGTCATAGCTGGATGCTTGTTACCCATTGCAAGTTTGTTTATTGGTTCCTTTATATTCTTAAGTTTTTCTTTCTTGATTTCCTTATGTAAGCAATTTCTTTTAAGGTTTAAAAATTAATCATTTTTTATATCTCTTTAACAATATATGTGAAAACATATCTAATGGATGTGTGTTATGCCTACAACTATGAATGAATGAGTGAATGAACAAACAGTTATTTATTTCACTTCCATTATATATAACCTATTAATTCTTTACATCTCATTCCTATTACAAATACATATAGCTGTTCTTCTTTTCTGATACAATCTAAATAGAATTGAATTGCTCTTGGTATAAACATAAATAAAAACCATGGATTTATAGCTATGGTACTTAGAATAAAGTTTAAGTATTTCAATTTCATAAAAGTTTAAGATAATTTTCAATTTTACATATGTACATCTTTGCAGCATCTTTCCAGTTATAATCATGCCAATCTCTGCCATGAACTTGACTGTATTTGAAGAATAGGATAGGACAGATTCTTACAGAGGAGATTCAGCACTGTGACCAGTCTAGATGTATTATGCCTATGCCTCAAGTGGGGCATCCCTTGGAGGAAGGATGAGGGAGAGACAGAGGGCGGCCGACCAAGGAATCACAGCAGTGCAGAGAACAGGGCCTCTACTAAAGACCAGTTGGAAACTCCCGGCAGGTCAGATCAACCAGCATCCCACCCACGGTGTTCCTGAAGCAGCCCACTAGGTCTGCCTGGAGAATGGAGACCGGAAAGCGTTCTACCAGAGGAGGAAGTATTTATCAGGAGTATAAAATGCTGCCATGCAGCGCCAAGACACCTGCTGACACTTTTTACCCTGAAAGAGGCCACCAGATGAGAGATGATATGAAATGATAATGGAGATGAAATGGAGGGATAGAAAATTTGGGAAATGTAATTAAGTTACCCAGCATTTGCCTGGTGATCTGAGAAAATCCCTGAAAAAACCCTTGGGTGAGATAAGCTGGTCACGGGAGTCAAACCCAGACGTCTTGGATTCAGACCACAAGTGAAACTTCCTGAGCATCCTGCTCGGTGTATTTGAAAAAAGTATTATGTAGAGCATTCATATCGGCCATTTGCAATGTGTCTCCTTGGAAATAAAGCAGCAGGATAGTAAGCTGCTTTGAAAATAACACTGATGCTTAACTGCTTTCCAAACCTTAGTTAATGCGTTTTGGAAATAATTCCCAATTATTATGTTCACAGAAGACACTGTCTATGTGTATCTTGTTAAACTCCACAGTTTTAAAAAATGGAGATTCATCACTGTTTTAAAACTGCAGATGTCACTTGAAGTACACCCCTTCATTTAACTTCTGTAGTGGTAATTGGAAACCTTCTTCTGTTATGAGGAGAAGAAAACAAGAAGTAACTAAGGTTTATTGCAGCTTTCTCTCTTACACACACACACCAACACACACACACACACACACACACACACACACACACACACACACACACACACACACACACACACACACACACACACACACACACACACACACACACACACACCAACACACACACACACACACACACACACACCAACACACACACACCAACACCAACACACACACACACACACACCAACACACACACACACACACACACACACCAACACACACTCTCACCTAATAATATAGTAGCTGCAGTAACAACGCAAAATAGAGAAATGGAAGATTACAAGAGTGAACTGAAGGCACTATTCGCATTTGAGGATAGGAGAAAACAAAAGAACATTGTTCTAGAACTGAGTGCAGCAGCAAGAAAACAGATAATTGATAGGAAACTGAAAATTGGCTGGCACATTTGTAATTGGAATGATTACATCAGAGTTAATCGGTGCTACAAATGTTGCAAGTATAATCACAAGGCTTCTGACTGCAAAGGGAAACAAACATGTCCTAAATGTTCAGGAGAGCATCTTTTGAAGGAATATCCTGCAAAAAAGGAAGAATATAGGTGCATAAACTGCATTAACTATAAAAAATACAACAAAGATGAAGCGATAAATGTTAATCACTCTGCACTTGATGGACAATGCCCCAGCTATCAGTTTGCACTGAGAAGAATCGAACAAAACACAGATTACTAACATGGATAAAAGTAAATCCAACTTGCTGTGTTTCCAAGTAAATGTTCAACACTCTAGAGTTGCAACTTCTAACTTGGTGCAACTAATGCATGAGCAATGTATAGACCTAGCATTTATACAGGAGCCCTATTTAATAAATAACAAGTTAGCTGGCATACCATTAACATCTAGGATTTTTACTGCTGGTGATCACAGATCAAGGGCTGCAATTATAATAAACAATAAAGACATTGATGCTACCACAATCAGACAGGTATCAGATGAAGACTGTGTGGTTATACAGGTGACACACGGGAATAAAAACTTTTTTGGAGCTAGTATGTACTTCGATGGGCATGCAGATATAGAAAACGACATTCGAAAGATGGAAAAAATTATGCAGTTTATCACTGGTCATGGATTGATGATTCTAGCAGACACCAATGCTAGAAGCAAATTATGGCATGACACCCTATCCAATGAACGAGGCAGAAACTTGGAAGCATTTATTACTATGAACAACCTACATATTCTCAACGAAAACAGTGGAGTGCCAACCTTCAAAACACAAAATGGTAAAAGTTGGATTGACTTGACCATAGTTAACAAACTACTGCGGGACATACAGGGTTGGACCACAGGAACAGAAGAAAGCAGTGCTGATCATAAAATAATATCTTTCAGTGTAGGGAATGCCACCCGAAACCAGATGCACACACACAAGGCAATCAGATATGTTACAAATCCACAAAACTATGACAAATTTAAAGAACTCTTAACAAGAAGCTTCACCAATAATTTCAACTGCAATGGAAACCTGGAGGCTTTAGATGAAGAACTGGTTGAAAAGGTTAGATCCAGCTTAGATATGAACACCTGATTGAGATTTACTACACTAGCATCCACGAAGCATGCAGTAAGGCATTCCGTCTAAGTAGAGGCAAGCAAAGAAAACTTAAAGGGAAAACCGTACCATGGTGGACACTAGAGCTAACTTTGCTGAGGAAAAGAACAAATGCACTGAGACGTCGCTATCAAAGAACCATGAACAATGAACAGCTAAGAGAAGAGCGAAGAAATCAATATCTGCAAGTTAGACAACAGTATCAAATAAAAATACAGGCTGAGAAAGTGAAGTCATGGAAGGAATTCTGTAGTGCAACTGATGGTTCAAACCCATGGACTGCAGTTTACAAGATGGCAGCTCACAAAACTAGAGGTCAGACTTCGCTCACTACACCCAGAAAAGAAGATGGAACCTACACAGAAGATACCTTAAGTACACTTAAGTATATGCTGGAAAACTTTACTCCTGAAGACAACGAAGAGGACGACACTGATCAGCATAAAGAACTTAGGAGGACAGCAGCACAACTGATGCATACACCAAATGACAAGGAATTTACAGTCAGAGAAATAGCGAGAATAATAAAAGGTTTCAACCTGAAGAAAGCACCAGGAGAAGATGGGATAACAAGTGATATACTGCTCATCGCCTTTCAGAGTTTCCCACTTTTCCACACTGCAGTATACAACAAGAGCCTGGAAACCGGTATATTCCCTGCAACATGGAAGCGCTCACTGATAATTCCCATTGTGAAACCTGGCAAAGCACAAAGTGAATGTGTGACAAAATTTAGACCTATAAGCTTACTAAATGTAAATGGAAAAATCTTAGAAAAGCTCTTGATAAAAAGAATTGAGCACCACATGAATTCAAGAAATCTGTTTAATACCAGGCAATATGGATTTATGGCCCAAAAAAGCACAGTTGATGCAGCCATGTCAATGAAATCATTTGTGGAGATTAATTTAAATGAATTTGGGTATATCATTTTAGTAAGTATGGATGTGAAAGGTGCATTCGATGCTGCCTGGTGGCCTGGAATACTAAACAATCTAAGAAAAGTGAAGTGCCCAAGCAACTTATACAAACTATCCCAGAGCTACTTCAAAGACAGAACAGCCAGTCTTTGCTCTAGTGAGTTCAAGATGGAAAAGCAAGTTAAGAGGAGATGTCCACAAGGATTGTGTTGCGGACCTGGATACTGGAACATTCTCTATAATTCTCTGCTTAACTTAGAATTCTCTAAGCGAACAGAAGTAATTGCCTTTGCAGATGATCTGCTAATCATGCCAAAGGGGAAGATGCCGAAAATTTTGCCAATCAGGATTTAAAGAAAATTGAATTATGGGCCAAAGAAAATAAAATAAAATTTAATGAGTCTAAATCAAAAGCCATAATGATAACAAGGAAGAAAAAAATAAACAACGAAGCAATTAATATCTATCTTAACAACAAAGTTATTGAACAAGTAGATATACTCAAATACCTTGGCATATATATTGAAAAAAGGTTTAGATTCAACCATCATGTTGATAATCTACATGACAAAGCAATAAAATTGACACATTCATTATCCAAGACTTACCTGGGGGCTTGGAAATGAAATGCGTAGTGTTTAACGCCCGCTTTTACTACATATGGCACCGCAGGCGATGACACTGATGATACATGAGATGAAGATAGAGCACCGGTGGAATGAGATGGCGGGGGAAACCGGAGATCCTGGAGAAAACCCGCCCCAGTGCCGTGTTGTCCACCACAAATCTCACTTTGCGGTCGCCTGGGATTGAACCCGGGCCGCCTTGGTGAGAGCCAAGCGGTCTAACCACTGAGCCACGGCGTGGCCTGGGGGCTTGGAAACAAAGCATTACACACCATATATAAAGGTGCCATAGAGCCAATATTAACATATGGAGCCCCAATTTGGGGAGCTGCTATACAAAACCAAAAGAACTTAAGGAAAATACAGAGAATACAGCGACTATTCAACATTAAAATCATAAAAGGGCACAGAACGATATCTTATGATGCTTCCTGTGTCATAGCTGGTATTGAACCCATTGACATAACCATCAATGGGAAGATAGCACTATACAGGGCTATACATGAAAGGGATAACTATGATGCACCCTTACCAGCAAGGAAATGGCAACATCCTGCAGAAGTTCCTGAAATCACAGAAGCTGAGGAAGCCACTAATTACATATTCAGAATCTACACAGATGGGAGTAAAATAGCGGACAGGGTTGGAGCTGCAGCAGTGGTGTTCAAACATGAAGCACCTAGTCTTCAACTAAAATATAGATTGGATGGCAAGTATTCAAACAACCAAGCAGAACAAATAGCTATATTGAAAGTGCTACAAGAGCTTCAAAACCATATAGACTTAGCACTTGAAGAAAAGACAGCAGCAATTTACTCAGATAGCAAGGTAACGCTGGACACACTGGTAAACAACATAAAGCACAACTCAGTCGTGGAGGACATTGCAGCCACTCTAACATCCCTGCAACAAGCTAATTGGAGAATCCACTTCAAATGGGTGAAAGCCCATGTAGGAATACCTGGCAACGAGATGGCTGATAAATTGGCCAAGGCAGCTGCTCAAGATGAAGGACTGCCAATCATTTACAATAAGGTTCCCAGGTCAACGATCAAAGCAGACATAAAAGAAAGAGGAGATGAACAATGACAACATAGGTGGAACAGCACAAACAAAGGGGCTCTCTGTAAAACTTTCCTCCCAACAATCAAAGATAGGTTAAAGAGAAAACTTCCCATTACACCAGAACTTACTGCTACAATCTCAGGTCATGGAAAAACTAAAGATTACCTATACAGGTTCCACGTTATTGATGATCCAAAATGTACATGCTGTAACCTCCGACAAACAGTTAACCATTTAAATTTTGAATGTAAAGACAGACAACAGCAGAGATCTATATTGGTGGCAGAAGTGCAAAAACAAGGAGGAAAATGGCCCACAACCAACCAGGGATTAATCACAAAATACTTGAAACCATTTTGCAAATATATTCATTCAATTAATTTATAAAAAGTAGTCAACTTTAAATTCAATATATTTATAAATATACTAATAGAATTAGAGATAAGACTACAAACATACTATGAAACAATACAATGCAAGAATAGGCTAGTAAACTAGAGAAAGGAACTACCAACATATATGTTAGAAAATGCTCAAAGGTGTACATATCAAAAATAAATTAGGAACAAGTCTGTTAAGCTTATACATTTAAAATTGAATCTGTAAATTATAATGTATAATTATATATTGTAATGCATGTAATATTACCATGTAATGGGACATGCAGTTGATACCAATAAAGAGAAAAAAAAAAACACCAAAACACACACACACACACACACACACACACACACACACACACACACACACACACACACACACACACACACACACACACACACACACCAACACTCACACACACACACCAACACTCACACACACACACCAACACACACACACACCAACACACACACACACACACACACACACACACACACCAACACTCACACACACCAACACACACACACACCAACACACACACCAACACACACACACACCAACACACACACCAGCACACACACAACAGCACACACACACACACACCAGCACACACACACACACCAACACACACACACCAGCACACACACACCAGCACACACACACACACACACACACACACACACACACACACACACACACACACACACACACACACACACACACACACACACACACACCAGCACACACACACACACACACACACCAGCACACACACACCAGCACACACACACCAGCACACACACACACACACACACACACACACCAGCACACACACACACACCAGCACACACACACCAGCACACACCCACCCACACCCACACACACCCACCTACACACCCACACACCCACCCACGCACCCACACACGCACGCACGCAAGCCATCTTGGTAACAAATGGTTTTATTAAGAGACGAAAGAGTGCTGCTATGCTAGCAAAAATGTGAAGAGATAGGCAGTGTCAGTCTGTCAGTCCAGAATCTTCCTCACTTACAATTCGCACTTTGTTGAAGAATAATGCAATGCAAGTCACTAGTACCCAGTAGGTACCTATATCACATCTTGTTATTTAACCTAACTTGCAAACCTCTCCGTAGAAGTAGCAAAAGAAAGAAAAACCATGTTAATTGCAGCTTTCTCTACACTTCTCAGTAAAATTAATGTATTTTGCCACTCATTGAACTACAATGAGAATAAAAAAATAAAAGAGTACCTTAGCCAACTTAAAAAGTATCAAAAATGTTAATAATCATACTAACTTTTTCTGGATGAAAAACTTTTATGACTATTAATTCCTGGATATCTGTAAGCCTGAAATTCCATGGATCTGGAATATCTTTTCTTTCTGGCTTAGAGCTATTGTAATACACTTTCCACAAACTGAGATTTTCTTTGAAACTCTCTATGAAATCTGAAACAGAAATAAAGCATTCAGACAGTATGTCATAACTCTTCCAAAATTTTTCTTGTCATTAAGTGCTTTTATTATTTAAAAGTCATTGAACATACTGTTATATTACTTTTGCTAGCACCTATACAACATTTTACAACAACAACAACAACAACATTTTACTTATAGATTGACAGTCTGATTACTCGGGGAACCTTTATTGCACACTCAGCTCACAGATGGCTGTATCATCTCTCATTGCAAGAGTTATAA
The DNA here is from genome assembly GCA_030765055.1 of Mantis religiosa. Classification (NCBI taxonomy): domain Eukaryota; kingdom Metazoa; phylum Arthropoda; class Insecta; order Mantodea; family Mantidae; genus Mantis; species Mantis religiosa. The sequence continues at coordinate 76,912,796 of CM060950.1, read as the reverse complement.
CCACCATCAAAGTTTTCACAGTGTCTCCAATGAATTCTACAAAGCAGAAGCAAACTGGAAAGCTTGCCTCCAAATCAAGAATTTCTTAGCACATGTTAGACTTTTTAAACTTAAGTTAATGCAATTTATAAATGTTATATACTAATTAAGTTAATTAATACTACTATGATATTTTATAACAAAATTTGGAAATGCAGCACTGATATTTATGTTATTTTGCATTTTAATATGTAACTCAGCATTTTCTGATGAATACAAATATCTTGAAAACCAGAGCCAGAAAAATTTTACAGCAACATGAGATGTGGAATATGAAATTCTGAGATGAATGTAAGATACAAAAATAGAAAAGAGTAATTGAATCATGTCTGTGCACAGAAACTTAAAAAATGCGCCTGTAAAATCAATAGTTTGATGCGGTCTTTTTGTTACACCTCATCCATTTCCTTCTGTCTGTGTTGTTGTTATGAAGAGAGGGTTGTACAACCAGTAAGAGTAGACATAAAATTACAGCAAATTAGTGTTAGTAACACTTTGCTACACAATTATAAAATTCCATATACATAATATATTAACCACTGCAGCATAACTGGTATGCTGGGCATACAATTAACACATTGAAAATGCAGGAAATAGGAATAAAAATTCCAACAGTACTGAATAAGGTGATATCAAATGTTTAAAGACTGAAAACACGAACAAAGCCAGGCCAACAAAAGAAGACATCTGCTAAAAGAGATTTTTTTTTTTAATTTACGTCCTCCAACCTTAAGTCATGTCGGACGATGAATGAAATGGGTGAAATGATGCTCAAATAAGTCTGGGGTCCCTGGAGCCTAGTGTTACCTGACATTCGTCTTTCAGAATAAGGGAAAACCCCGGAAAAACCTTATCCAGGTAACTCATCCTGACCGAGATTCGAACTCGAGACCTCTTGAGAGATGAATCTATACTAAGGTATAATAAACGAAATCCTTTACATGCAGCTAAAAGAATATCAAGGGAATTGCATTCAAAATATCATCCAGTTACAGATGGAAGATGTCTTCTTGAGGCTGGCATTCACCATCGAGGAGTAAGAATGTACACATGACAGAAGATCACCTCAGTGCTCACACTTTTTGCAAATAAGTATATACATAGTATATACAGATATTTTTTGGGATAGTACTGTAATATTTTCAGACAAAAAAGGTTTCCAATCTCTGAGGATGACAGATTGTTTACATGGCATTCCAATAATGTGTTATAATGCAGACCATATCATTACCAGGAAGAGAAGTGGAAGAGTGGATGCTGCTTTCTGAGGATGAATAGATTCTGCAGGACCCATGCAACAGTTAAAGTTTCAACCAACATGGATTTAACCGAATACTGTCAAGTTCTCCAGGATACCATGCTTCCAAAATAAGAGCAATTTATACTACAATTTGTTAAACAAATGTAGTGAGCATAATTCAAAGATAGTGTATTGGATTGGCTGGCTACATTGCCAGACCTAAATCCCATTGAGAATGTCTAGGATCAAATGGTCCAAGGTGGGAACCACTGCAAGAAAGAACTAAACAATACCTCATCAACCATGTGAATGAATCATGGAAAAATATTAAAATGACACCTAACTTTTGCTAATCTATTGTCCAATTAGTAAATTGCCAACTACATTCAGTTTTGGCTGCACAAGATATTAAGCTGATTTAACCTGTAATTATACCTTGTAAATATTAAAAATTAACAAGGAAAGCCTTACAAATATAAATATTAGCAGTTTTAAACAGGCTAAAGGCATATAAGTACAACATTTTGTTATCCCATTTATCACACAGAAATATGCTTATATATACATTTTCTTCTTTGAATGAGGTTATTTGCTTATTTTCTACTTCTTTTAATGTAAATTAGGTATCAACATTTTAATTTATAATGCTTTTTTCTATTGAAAAATTACTCTATTTAAATTTTGCTAATAGAAAACATGTATTTACAAAAGTGGTTAAAACAAGTTAATTATGTGAGCTTTTTGTACACTTAAGGAAGTATCTAGTTATAATCATAATAAATGTCCAGTGTATGCAAACCTATACTTATATATAGTAAAACTATTAGCAAATATGATATGGGAAAGTTAATTGATGGAAATTAATTGTTCCTTTACACTAGCTGTGTATAGGCTAAGGTTCTGGATAGATAATGCCAAACTGAAAAATTCAATGCCATAGCTGGTATTTGAAACATGGATGTCCTGGTTTCTGTCCAGTTACTCGTACCCATTGAGCTATCATGGCCAACGTGCTGTCATGACATTAAATTCTCCAATTGACTCATATATTTTTCCGGTAAATCACTAGGGGCTCGTGTATTCTAGATAAACTGTTTGTGGCAAATTACTATTATATTTACCAGAAAAATATATGAATCAATTGGAAAATTTAATGTCATGATGAAGGTTTGATCCCAAGTGAGATTTGTGGTGGAGAACATAGCACTGGGATTAGTTTTCTCCAGGATCTCTGGTTTCCCCCGCCATTTCATTCCACTGGTGCCCCATTTTCATCTCATGTATCTGTGTCAGTTACCTCCTTATATGTCCGAGTTGAACTATAGAATTGGCACGGGCAGCAATAAAACGACATGTAAGAGAGCATAATGTAACCAGTGACCTATATTTAAGAAATCTACAGCACCTGTGTGAAAGTGCAGTGAACTCAGTTACAACAGCTGATTGAGACGGCTGTGTTATGTATGTTAAGAAACTCAAGGATGAGTTCAGGCAAAAGAATGGGCTGCAATAGACAATTCAGTAAGAGGCCTGGAGTCTAGTGATGAAGATGCAGAGAGCAGTAATGACAGCTGCAAAGATGAGGTCTTCTCCAACTCAGATCTTGCACAACAACTAGACTTCTAGCTATGGATGAGTTATGTGACAACATTGTGTATTTTAAATGAACCTAGCATCCTTGTCATACTTGGAAGCAAGCATAAACACCATGCGGACAGCAAAAGTGATTACAACACATTCCTCTGCCTTACCTTCTTGTACTGGACAAACAGTATATGGATCGGTTTTATACTAGTCCAAAGGTTGTTGACCATCTCTGGAGCAAAGATACTTCGAGAGTGGGAACAGCCATGGCCAACAGAAAGGAAATGCCCAAGGAATTGATCAAAGAGTTTTGAAGAAGGGTGAAGTGACATTTCCACAAAGACTACACATGATGGTATGTAACTGAAAGGACATTAGGGATGTTGCGTTGACTGAAGTTACAGTCAGAGCAAAAGGTGGAACTGAAAAACAATTAAACCTGATTGCATTCTTGATACAATGTAAACAAGACCAGTGTGGACCAACATGATTAACTTGTTGCATATTACGGCACTCTTTCAAAAAGAAAACTATGAAATGATGGAAGAAATTATTTTTTCATCTTTTTATTACAGGAGTGGTAAACAGTTACATCCTGTTCAAAAAATCAAGCAGCTCTCACACATAAGTTTCTCTTCACAAACATATGTGCACTGCAAGGGAAAGTTTGGCTCTGGCAGCAGGCAAGCAACAAGCTGCTGTAAACCCTTCTATATCATTGGACCAACTGACTGGAAGACATTTTGGAATGAAGATTCCTCCAACTATATATAAATCTAGACCAAGTCGATCATGCAAAGTTTGTGATGACAGAGTGAAGAAGGACACTGGAAAGTGGAAAAGAAATTAAGCAACATATTACTGCCCTATGTGTGATGTTCCATTATGTATGCCAGATTGTTCTAAAACCTTTTATACCAAGGCCAGTTATGTGTAGAGCTACTAACATATGCTAATTAATTTTGTGAACTATGTGTATTGAATAATGTTTGTTTTCTGTGTTACAGTCAATAGAATAATCAACAAAAGTTTTTTTTTCTGTATGCAAAATAATGGTTTATCATTCATTTCTGTTCTGCTTCCTTACTTCAATCCTTCATTATAGTTTTCTTTAGTTTAAAATATTATTTTCTTCCTAGAGAAAAGAAAGAGAGCTTAAATTTTTATTTGTTCTTATAGGTTTGCTTGTATAAGCTTTTTATTTTTATAATATCACTGTTACATTTTTTTACGTTATTAATAAAAAAATAAAAAAAACTGCAGTGAATTATCTCAAACAGTTCAGGAGCTACAATCTTTTATAAACCTTTAAAACAACCAGTCAGGAGGGCAAACTAAAAATAAGGCCCAGACCAGAATGTGTTAATTGTAGTCCTATAAGGACAAATATTTTGATTTGTACTGTCTTGTTTTGAATGCATATCTATTATTCTTTGTTTCAAAATGTAGTATGTTGTTGCAAAAGCCAGCGAAGAGCAACTGGAATAAACTAGTCTAGCTCTTTGTGTTCCATCGCACACAAGTATTAGCATTGGTAATCCAAAATATACCTTTTACATCATGCCTATTACCTCACAGGCAAGTACCCTTTTGATACAAACTAGTTTTAGTGCAAGGATAAGACCAAGCTAGTAAGGAGTGCAAGAAATAGATGTAATAGTACACTCCTACTCTGCATAAAGCTTATGTATGACCATCTGCTGTAAAAGTATGATTTTAAAGAAAGAATTCCAAAGCACAAAAATTTGTTTTCACCTTTCAGAGCTGTATGAGATAATTTACTCTATAATTTTCAGCACATTGTTATATCACACCCAATATACTGAAATTAAAATTATAATACTAGAATTGTAGTCACCTTTGAATCCTTTGAGTTCACTCATGCTGCAAACTTCATTCCACGTACTATCAGGTAACCATATTGGTGCAGGATTTTCAGCATGACTTTTATCATCAACTTTTCCTATTATCAAGAAATCGGTTTCTTTCTTATCAGTTAGTTGTTGATTCCTGTAAAAATAAGTGTGTATAAAGAAGTAAGTGATTTCTCTTTTTAATCCAGCTATTCTGTATAGATACCTGCCTACCAAGTTTGTCAAATACAAAGATTAAGAATGTTTATCACTTTGAATTCATGCTTGGATGGAATAATAATGTTATATAACAAATAACAGCAGTTATGGCACAGATTTTACTATAAAAAATAACAGGGCAAACAGCACACATGAAGCTTCATTTGCTTGATCATGAAATGTTGTGAAATTCATGAAATCCATACAATATATGATTTTTGGTATATTATATTGCTTAATGAGTAAAACTAACACATTAAAAAAGAAAAAATTATTTTATTTTGCAACACTCTATAACATTTACTACACAATGCATCATTAATTGCTTGTGAATATTTAATAGGGTGCAAAACTCACATCATGATGCTTATGCACATGATAAAAGCAAAGAGCTGTCTGTCCTTTTGGAATAAGGACTGCCTAATATTTTTGTAGAGCCTGTATGTGAATGTATCATAGAGATATTTGAGCCGGCGTTCCAGATTCTTAGATTTATTGCTGGAAAACAAGTAAAACAAATAAAATATATTAGTCACATGGTAATGGTCTAATTGGCTTAAACTTTTGCTTACACTATTCTGTGAGACTAGAATATTTTTTATGATTTTAATTTGTTTAGATATATAGTTCCAAATCAGTTGTTAAGGAGACAAACTTGAGAAACTTAGAAATTCTGTCCTTTTTAAACAATTTCATTGATTTTTTTTACCAGATTTTTCAACATATTCTTCAGCATACTTCCACAGTATCATAACAGTTTCATACGTAGATACTGTTAAAAGGAGTATTATGATTTTTAATTTTAAGTTCATGAAAATTTTCTTATGGTGCATTCTCCAAAACTTTGAAACCAAATTTCAATTTTGTGTTCTAAATATAATCCACCTTACAGAATTATCAGATTGTTACCAAATAAAACAACAGTTACTTTAGAAAACAAATTATAAATTTCTTGTTTTTTAATTAATAAAAATAAGTTTTAGCTACATCTAATTAACCTATTTTCTTTATCAAAAATTTCCAGCCATAGGTTTTATTTATCATCTTAATAGGTACTCCTTGGTGAAATTTTAAAAGTAATCAGCCGAAAATTGCACTGCAAGGGACAGTTTGGGTGATAACAAGGGCTAAAAGAAATATTGAATGAGTTTATATTTTAAGAACATAATTAAACTTGAAACCTGCACTACATTTATGCTGGTGTTTTAAGAAATATTAGTATTTACCCATTATATATTCATTTTCTTAAAAGCATTTAGTTTTTGTTTCTGCATAAAATCTTGTTTATCACAGTTTTTGACAATCTTCACAGGTTTATCTCCTTAAGATATCATTGATTTCATTGAACTGCTAATCTTATATGATATTGCTGTTATATTATATTGTTATAATTTTTAATCTTATTTTCTAAAAAATAAATCTTATTAAAATATTTTATGATGAGTCGGCACTAGTAACATTAACATTACTTTTTTAAATTCCTGTTAACATATTGTTAACAAATATAACATGTTTCTGGAACACGTGCTTCCATCCTCAGAATGTCTGACTAAATGGTGTTGCTTGTGTTGTGGTGGTCGTCTATAATGGCAGCATCCTGTGATGATGAAATGTACTTCCAGAGAGTACTTGGTGGCGGTATATCAAAATTCATTAACTGTTGTTTATGTTTCAACATGAAAATCTTTTTTTCATGTGTCTAATTCTGCTGCATGACAGGCTTTTATTAGTTTAATTTTCGGTTTGATGTTATGGTTGGTAATCCAGAAATGGTGTAAAACTGCAGATTTATCCTATTTTAAGCATATCATATGTTCCTTCAGTCTGGTTTCTAAATTTCTTTTGATTTTTCCTATATATACTTTATCACAATCAGAGCATTTGATTTTGTAAATTTCAGCTTTTTTGTCTTGTGGTATAGAGTCTTTTAATCTACTACAAAGTAATTTCTCTGTGCTAAATTTGTTTTGTGAGGATAGACCAATGTTGTCTTTTATGAAGATCTTTTTAAATTTGTAAAATAATTTTGGATGATATGTGAATTTCTAGAATTTCAATTGTTTTTTTCTTGGATGAGGTTTCTGGTATCTTTGATATGTTTCTATTGTTTAAATTTTGTGATTTTCTTGTCAATTGTTATTCTGTTGAAACCATTGTTTTGGCTGTGTTTACTATATGTTCATATTCTTGATGGTATTCCTGTTTGTTTAGAAGAGTGTACACCAGTCTATTTTTTAAGCTGTTTAGCACTGCATGTTTGTGTGTTAAGGGGTTGAAACTGTTGTTCTTTATGTAATTATCTGAATGTGAAGGTTTCCTTTATACACCACAGGTTATATTTCCTGTTCTCTGATTATTTTTAGATCTAGGAAGGATAACATGCCTTCTTCTTCCACTTCCATTGTGAATTTTATTGAGTGATTTTGTAAGTTAAGTAATTTAATGGAGTCTTGCATGGACTTGTAGGGGACTATGTCAAAGATGTCATCTATATACATATCTGCACCAAATTTTGAAAATATATGGGAAGGAAGTTATTTCTATTTCCAGGTAGCTCATAAATAATTCTGTAAGGAACGGTGAGAGTGGATTTCCCATTGTTAGGCCTGTTGGTTGTTGGCAAATTTTCTGAATGAAACTAAAGCTGTTCTATGTGATGCATAAGTTGATTAATTTTAGAAAGTGTTCTATTTTGTATTCTGGAATGGTGGTTTGATGGAGCCATTTCTTTAGTTGGTATCGGAGTTGGTCTGTTGCTACACTTGGAAATAATGCAGTAACATCAGTCTATTCTCTGGTTTGATTTCTAGGAATTTGATCTTTTTTATTAGTTCTCCAGAGTTTTTAATGCTTAAACTGTCAAATCTGGGCAATGAAAAGAATCTTTGAACTAACCATTTTGCTAGTTTGTAGGTGGGTGAATCAATATTGTTGACTATCGTCTCATCTTTTTTCCTGGTAAAGCATACATTCTTGGTAAAATGGGGTGATCTGGTTTTAATTTTAATTTTTATATGTCGGTTATTGTTTTGGTTTCTTGCATAGTTTGGTTGAAGGACTTAAAGCAACACCGGTCAGTCAGACATGTTTTGAGGATGGGAGCATGTGTTCCCAAAACATGTTAACAGAATGATTATGTAGAAAATGAAGCTAGCTACAGTGAAGCAATAAATATTATACAAATATAACAATTTGTCACTAAAGCTTCACTTAACTTAAGAAAATGGTGTTAATTCTTCTTTCTAATTAATATCGATTTCATGAGCTCTTGTCCGCATCTTCAGTCAAAGAAAACCACAGGAGAAAACAAATTTGATATCAATTAGAAAGAAGAACATCAATTAGAAAGAAGAATTAACACCATTTTCTTAATTTAAATGAAGATTTTGTGACAAATTGTTATAGTTGTATAATGTTAACAGAAATTTAAAACAGTGATGTTAGTGTTACTAGTACCGACTCATCTTAAGTAAATACATTTTAACACATTCCTGTTTCTGGCTTATTCCATGTATAAATAATTACATCTAATTATTTCTTCAGGGCTTCTAAAGTTACTGCTAAAATACAACTTAAACAATAGGCATATAATGGCTAGTATATTTTTCAGCCAAACTAGTACTGCATATCTTGCTAGCGTTTACCTGCAACACATTTTGTTAGGACCTTCCTAACATGTTGATATGAAGTGACATTAGCTGAGAATGTTAGGAAAGTCCTAGTGAACTGCATTCTAGGTAACTACTAGCACTGTATGGAGCATGAAGAACTAATTGGACTCAAAATTATATTAATTTTGTGCTTCACTGTATCATAGTCTACACTTACTGAGAATAAAATGGGTATTTTGATATTCCTAAGGAAATATCTTAAATTAGTGTGTATAATCTTGCGTTTCTAGTTGTAACTAGCTAGAAGTGACTCTCTGAAGATGCCCAACAGAGCTATGGGCAAAATACCAGAAGATTTTCATCGTCTGGACCATGATCTTCAAGCCCGGAAACAACATTCTACTAGATAAAATGCTGGCCGTGAAAAAACACGTACTCTTTTGTTTGTACTTTTTCATAAGCATAACAAATTAAAAGTATTTTTACACCATCATTATCATCAAAGTTAAATCTGGGCTAGGTTAAATGGGTTGGATTTACAAAGATATTTTAAGTTTACATAATGCATTTTTTTAATAAATTAATGGGTTACTTAAAATTTTCAAATTCCTATTGCAGGATGCTGCACATTTTCAAATGGTGAGACTCCTAATAAGATACCAATACTTTGTTGTAAAAATCTTCCTTATTATGAATGTTAACATAAGTTTTTCTAAAGCATCTAAGAAAGAATATAACCAGCAGAAAATAACCATGATAAAACGGTTGTCTACTGCAATTAGCTGTAATTTGTTGTAATTATATGCTAGTATGAGTTGCCACAGACTAATGTTCCTCATAATTTGCTCCTAGTGTAACTGCAAACTTTAGAATGACAGAATGACATCCTGTGTGCTTAATTCCACTGCATTGAATGCTATACAGATTTTGATGACTGCTAAATAAAGGTATATAAAGAAGGCCTACACTTCACTTTGAGAAACAGACTGAGCAAACTGTCTCCTTATCATGCAACTGTCAGACAGCAGCACCAAATAAAATTCTTTATTGGGAAAAGCAGCTGTCTGTTATCTAGGTTATCATCATATTGTGTTTAGTTAAATTAAAAATACCAATGCAGACTAACTCTGAAGTCCCCATTAGAATACAAAGAACTAGAATAACTCATTCATGTAATCACTATACTGAATTGCAATAAACTGGATTGAATCTTGATCTCAAATATCTAAAGTGAATTTGCTTTATTTCTAAAAGCCAAAACGTTTCAGCATATTTCTTTACTATAGTTTTAACAGTGGCTGTAAAGTGCAGTGCTCAAGAAAACAATACTTGTTTACTTCTGTTGATAACATTTTCCAATTGTTTCAGTTATTGAATAGAAATTAATTGTCATAGGGAGATTGCATTTTAATTTCTATATCAGGTATTTGTCTTTTTATGCAGCTTACTTTCCAGAAATTTAGAACTTGTACAATTATTCCTTAGTCTGTTAGCATTTCCAAGGCTTGTTGTGAATATATTATAAATAATTATATTCCTGAGGTAACCATATGGTAGTGATAAAAACAATGGGCTCATGAGGTGTTGTAAGTAGTATGTTTTAGGAATTTTTTATCATCTTTGTGATGGTAATTCTGATTTGCATTGCTCTAAAGCTTATCATCAACATATAGTTCATTGGGAAATTCTAACATATCATTTACAATATCACTCTGAATTTGAAGGAGCTCTGTATGCTGATACAGAAATTATGAGTCCATTAAATAGGCAATATATGTAAGGAGTTTGGCAATGTATATAATGTGTAAATTTTTGTGTGGGGCAAGAGGACATTAAATAATTAGCTCTGTCTTGTTTTTCAGGTCAATTTGAAGAATGAGTTAGGATGATTATGTGAGTGAAATAGATGTCGGTACACAGATTAGGTACAGCAGTATAGCTTGTGATTTTTGGAATATAAGATAGAATTTCTTATAAATTTATAAATGATTTCTGAGTTGAAAAGTAGCAGGAATTACAAAAGTAGAAATGACGGGCCAACACAGGATTAGAAATGGAAGTCTTAGTATCATTACCAAGCGGGAGCTTATTAAAAAATTTGAGCTTAATAGCATATTTTTTTAAATCTAATTTAGGACACTTCTGGTATGATTGCTGTTGGGTAAAGATGAAGCTTATAGATTCGGCATCATTCCTGCCTAAATGGCAGAACCATGTGTTATTGATAGTGAACACAGCATCTTGGTTCAAAATACTGCCCTAAACTATTTTGAATTATCATCTGCGGAGAACTTCAAGACTTCAAATTGGTGCTCAACATTTAACTTCAAATTTGCATAACATCATCATTGACAAAATGGAAGAACATATTCATATGGAAAAATAAGGACCGAATAATGAACTTTGAAATCCCACCAGTAGATCATTTGCCAAAGAAGTTCTTAGTTCCACCACCAAAGAGAAGACAGCAGACGACAACAGAAGACTACAAATAGTTTTTTCAATAAACTTTATTCTTGCAAATTAGTAATGGTGACAGAAGAAGTAGAAAATTGGGGAAGATTATAAACTCAGAATATTCTGTGACATGAACTCTATTAATAGTAAGTCAGTAAGTGTGTTTTACCAATTGTTTGAGTTATTCTGGTCTTACCTTTTCTCAATAGATGTAATATAAAGATTTATGAACCATTCTAATGAATACTGATAGAATGGATCTATTTGCACTAATTTTGAAACACAATCATATAAAATGGCAGAATGTTTAGCAATAGGATGGTAGCTGAAGCAGAATGATTCCGTTTTTCGTGTACTCTCTTGAGCCTCTACTTGTTTCATTTTTATATCTGCTGATAATATCTGAAATAAAACAAACACATGGAAATTAATCCCAGTGATGGTATTGAATTTTTCAGTCTGACTACCTTTCCAAATCTTGTGCTACATATGGCTACTGTTTAAGAACAATTAATTTCCATTAATTGATCTAATACTCAAAACTATGAATCCCGGGACTTGAAGTACTTAAATCATGTTATGTTGTGATTATTATTTTAGTTAATTGATGGAAATTAATCATTTCTTCACTCATTAGTTAAATGATGAAGCCTGGGACTCAAGTACTTACGATAGTAAGTCGCTACAAACGGTGTATCTCAAATGCGAGAGTCCCTTGTGGTCTACTGGGGTAATATATGAGTTAAGTGGAGAATTTAATGTCAGGACAGCACATTGGCAATGGTAGCTCAATGGGTTGGAGCAACTGGACGGAAACCAGGAGATCTGTGGTTCAAATCCCGGCCATGGCATTGAATTTTTCATGTTGATTCTATCAAAAACCTTAGTCTATATACGGCTAGTGTGAAGAAATGATTAATTTCCATCAAATAACTAATATAATTATTAATTTTTAGATGAGTCGTATTTATTACACATCTGCTTCACTTTCGTACCTATTTTGAGGACATGTTTCGCAAATCATCGTTTGCATCTACGGCTCTTATGCGACTAAAGCTTGATCCAGCGGTGTGGGTAATTCTGGGGTTGCTGCTGCCATCTGTTGATTTAGTGATGAACTTAAATGTGGGATTCTCTTCTGGTGGGATTTCAAAGTTCATTAGTTGGTTTTTATGTTTTTCTATGTATATCCTCTCCCATATGACGAGTTCACTATGTTTTTGTACGTATTTTAGTAATTCTGTGCTATCTTCAATTTCATGATTTTCAGACCAGAAATGAGCTGCTATTGCGGACTTATCAATATTTTTGTATCTTAAGTGCCTGAAGTGTTCTTTCTTTCTAGTGCCTATGTTTCTTTTTGTCCTCCCTATGTAAATTTTTTCACAGTCTTTACACTTAATCTTGTAAATGCCTGACTTTTCTCTCCCTTTCTGGCCGATCTGTACATGAGTGCACTAGAAATAAGGATCACTAAAGGTTTCCCATGGATGTTCAAACTCTGGCAAAGATATGTAGATAACATATTTGCCATAGTGCCAAAAAAACACATTAGTGATGCACTAAAACTTTTAAATATTCAAGAAAAAAGCATCAAGTTCACTGTAGAAGTTGAAAAAGACGAGTATTTACCATTTTTAGATCCAAAAATAATCAGAAATAAAAATAGAATAAACTTTGGCATTTACAGAAAACCAACACAGACAGACAACTACATAAAAGCTAATGGCTACAATCCAAGATCCCACAAACAGGCAATCCTTAATAGTTTGGCACACAGACTGGTCAACATCCCTCTCACAGCAGAAGAATACAAAATAGAATACAACAAAATTATTGGAATAGCATGGATAAATGACTTTCCAAAATCACTAGTAGACAAAAAAGTGAACTTAGCAAATAAGGAGAAACTACTAAAGGAAACCACAACCCTCTCAGCTACAGAAACTAAAATGATCTTCAAAAAATTCACTTACCATCCATGGGCCTTTGATAAATTCAAAAAGTCTTCAAAAAACAAAACATTCAACTAGCTCCAGTGAGCCATTACTCCTTGAAAAACCTAATTTGCTCTAACATCAAAGATGCCATTCCATCTAACAAAAAATCTGGTATATATCAAATTGAATGGTGTGACTGTAGTCAAATTTATATTGGAAAAACCAAAATAAATTTAGAAAAAAGAGCAAAGGAACACTTTAGGAACATAAAATACAAACAATTAGAAAAATCAGCAGTTGCCACGCAGTTTTGGGAAAAGAACCACAACATAAATCCAGAACCAAAATTACTAAAACATACAACAGGAAAAGAAGAACTGTCCACATGGGAACAAATCTTTATTTCAAAAAATAGGAACAAAGTATTCAATTTCGACATCCCCCAGAAAGATTTGTTCAGCAAGTTCCTCAAACCGCCACCAGAGGAGACCGATGATAAAATATTGCCAGCTACACCAATGAGAACAAGTCGATGTCCGACTGAAGATAGAGGGAAGGCCTCTGAAACTAGTTCCGAGAAAATTTAAAAGTAAGTGTTGTTTTGTGTCATTAATCGACTCCCAATTAATTTAATTTATACAACAACACTGTTTTCAACACTTCCATGAAAGGATTTATAATTATTATAAAAATTATTTGTGATTGGTTTATTGACACTCGTCACTTACTTTTTCATATATTTATGAGAGACTAGTTTCAAAGGCCCTGGCCTCCATTTTCAATCTCTTCCCAACTGGCATCTGTTGTTATCTGCTCTCTCTGGTGGTGGAACTATGAAATTTTTTGTCAAATTATCTGCTGGCGGGATTTCAAAGTTCATTACGCGATCCTTATTTTTCCAGATGAATATGTTCTCCCATGTTGTCAATCTATTTTGGTTTATCACTCCTTTTAATAATTTTGGATTTGGATCAATGTCATGGTTTTCATTCCAAAAATGAAATGCTACTGCTGACTTGTCTTCTTGTTTCAATCTGATGTTTCTAAAGTGTTCTTTGACTCTGGTTTTTAAATTTCTTTTTGTTTGACCTATGTAGCATTTTTCACAATTCTTGCAATTTATTTGGTATATTCCAGATTTGTTACCTGAAGGAATTTCATCTTTTGTTTTTGAATTTAGTAATTTTAAAATTGAGTATCTATTAGTAGGTGCCAAGATGATATTTTGTTCCTTGAATATCTTTTTAAATTTATTAAATGTTTTTGGATGATATGTGAATGAACTGAATATGCTGTTGCTTTCTTTTTCTTTAATAAATGTGGTTGCTTCCTTAATGGTTTTCTTTAGTTTAGATTTTCTAATTTTCTTCAACACCAAACTTTTGTTGTATCCGTTTTCTTCTGCTATGTGTATTATTGCTTTTTGTTCCTTGAAATATTCTTCTTTTTCCATGGGTATGTTGACTAGTCTATGTGTAAGGCTGTTTATTATTGCATGTTTATGTGTAATTGGGTTGTGGCTATTATTTTTTATATAATTTTCTGAATGTGTTGGCTTCCTGTAAATTCCAAATTTTATTTTTGTATCATTCCTGATGATATTTAGATCCAAGAAAGGTAGTTGTCCATTGATTTCCTTTTCTATTGTGAATTTGATAGTCCTTTCTTGCAGATTGAGTAATTTTAATGCATCATCTAAATGTTTACTTGGTACAATTGCAAAGATGTCGTCAACATATCTATACCAAACCTTGAAGATCAATGGGAAGGACTATCAAATTCACAATAGAAAAGGAAATCAATGGACAACTACCTTTCTTGGATCTAAATATCATCAGGAATGATACAAAAATAAAATTTGGAATTTACAGGAAGCCAACACATTCAGAAAATTATATAAAAAATAATAGCCACAACCCAATTACACATAAACATGCAATAATAAACAGCCTTACACATAGACTAGTCAACATACCCATGGAAAAAGAAGAATATTTCAAGGAACAAAAAGCAATAATACACATAGCAGAAGAAAACGGATACAACAAAAGTTTGGTGTTGAAGAAAATTAGAAAATCTAAACTAAAGAAAACCATTAAGGAAGCAACCACATTTATTAAAGAAAAAGAAAGCAACAGCATATTCAGTTCATTCACATATCATCCAAAAACATTTAATAAATTTAAAAAGATATTCAAGGAACAAAATATCATCTTGGCACCTACTAATAGATACTCAATTTTAAAATTACTAAATTCAAAAACAAAAGATGAAATTCCTTCAGGTAACAAATCTGGAATATACCAAATAAATTGCAAGAATTGTGAAAAATGCTACATAGGTCAAACAAAAAGAAATTTAAAAACCAGAGTCAAAGAACACTTTAGAAACATCAGATTGAAACAAGAAGACAAGTCAGCAGTAGCATTTCATTTTTGGAATGAAAACCATGACATTGATCCAAATCCAAAATTATTAAAAGGAGTGATAAACCAAAATAGATTGACAACATGGGAGAACATATTCATCTGGAAAAATAAGGATCGCGTAATGAACTTTGAAATCCCGCCAGCAGATAATTTGACAAAAAAGTTCATAGTTCCACCACCAGAGAGAGCAGATAACAACAGATGCCAGTTGGGAAGAGATTGAAAATGGAGGCCAGGGCCTTTGAAACTAGTCTCTCATAAATATATGAAAAAGTAAGTGACGAGTGTCAATAAACCAACCACAAATAATTTTTATATTAATTTTGACGTCACTGTTACCAAATTCCTCCAAACACACATTTATAATTATGTTTATTAAAATTAGTTTAAAATGCTCAATATTTTCAGATGCATAACAGGATACTCAACAATACTTTCTTAATAATTATTAATTAATTAATAATAACTTAATAATTCATAATTATTTATTAATACATAGTAATGATGATGATGATGATTGATGATGATGATGATGATGAAGATGATGATGATGATGGTGGTGATGATGATGATGATGATGATGATGACGACGACGACGACGACAGCGACGACGACGATTATGATGATGATGATGATGATGATGATGATGATGATGATGATGATGATGATGATGATGATGATGATGATGATGATGATGATGATGATGATGATGATGATGATGATGATGATGATGATGATGATGATGATGATGATGATGATGATGATGATGATGATGATGCGTGATATCCCCATCCGGGTGCCATACATATGTGATATGAATGCTCAAAATAAAAATTGGTTTCTAGATTTTTTGAATTGGTCTAGGTTTTTAAACATACTCAAATCAAATTTAATGGTATATTTATCTTTTAAATGAAATATTAAACATTTTAAAATGTAAACTAAGACAAAATTTAAATAGGTAGAGTCAGGCTGAGAAATTCAATGCCCTGGCTGGGATTTGATTTGAATCACTGATCTCCCTGTATCCATCCGGGATAAATATAGTAAAAAATAATAATTTTCTTCAAATTAAAAAATGCCTTTATGTTGCATGATATTATCAGTGGGGCCCGGCCCTTCTGGCACTTAATGATATCCTGCCCCTGGGAAAAGCATCAATTACCTACTTTTTCCACTTTGCAAAGCCTTCCTTTACTTTTGATTAATTGCTCAACAAGGGATCACATATGATGCAACTTTAAAGGTCCATGAAGTTTACTCTCTGCAAGAACAGGATTGTACAAGACATGTAATAAGTTTACACAGAGAGAGATTTTTACTGTTAAATACAAAAATGAAATATGCGTTTATGTACTTAAGATGGTTTACTCAGTTCTGCCCTTCCTTCACAAGTGATAGCAAATTATCTCTATATGTGTATAAATAACTCAACATTTTCAAATATCATTTAAGAGAAACATATTCGGAAGTTTCATTATGTGATGCTAACATGTTAGTTCCATTTGTTATATTTCTATTCAGTCTATATTAATCACATTAATTAAGATAATACCATAACTGGTAATTAATTGTTTTTTCACACTAGGTATGTGTAGGACAAGTTTGGAAATGTAGTATCATACTGAAACGTTTATATCATGGATTTTCTGTTTTTTGTGTGGTTGCTCTAACCAACTGTACTATAATAGCAACATGCAGTACAGCATAAAATGTCCCAACTCATTTCATCTTTTTAATACCACAACTCTTCCTCATTTATATGTACACATTTAAAAAAATCTGCTATACAATTAAATACTTTCACCTGTTTATGTTGAACAAACAGCTATGCAAATATTTTACATTAGTAACACAAACCAGAACTGCTTAAACACATCTTATATGTGAAAACTGGAAAGTAAATACACAGTATTTCAAAAGAAGTTCCAACAATTAGTCTTGAATTGATAAAGGTTAATTCATTCTTGCATGAAATAAAATATCACTTTAGGGAGTACATTACTGGACTGTTTTATCTTCACAAATACACAAAATGAGCTCAAAAACTAATTACCTTTGATGTGTCCAAAATCTCTATAGCTTCTTCATCCTCTAGAATATTTCCAGAAGTTTCAGAAAGTGTTACTAGAATACTCTCCTCCACATCTTTAAGAGCCTTTTCATTAGCAGTACTCTGTGCAATGTCATTCTGGCGTTTTTCCTCAAGATCAGGTCTATAGTGAAAAAAAGGCTTAATGATGATGATCAATAATAATAATAATGATGATGATGATGATGATAATGATGATGATGATGATGATGATGATGATGATGATGATGATGATGATGATGATGATGATGATGATGATGATGATGATGATGATGATGATGATGATGATAATAATAATAATAATAATAATAATAATAATAATAATAATAATAATAATAATAATAATAATAATAATAATAATAATAATAATAATAATAATAATAATAATAATAATATCAACAACTATACATAGTTTATAACAATTCAAATTAGAATTCATTCACTTTATACAAACATTTATAATTTTGATACATTTTTAGTTTATTTTTAAAACAATATTTGGTGCAGGACTTAATTTCAACAGATAGTTTATTGTTGTAGTATACTACCCTCAATATATGGATCGGTATTAATTTCCTTTTTATTTACTGTTATTCTATCAAAATCCCAGCGAACATTGCATTGGAGGTGTCCTATCCCAAGTTCAGGACGGCCATGATCGAGTGATAGCCTACTACAGCAAGATGCTATCGAAGGCAGAGAAGAACTACTGCGTCACCCGGCGAGAGTTACTGGCGGTAGTAAAGAACTTGGAGCACTTCCACAAAAACCTGTATGGTCAGCCATTACACCTGAGGACTGACCACTCCACCCTAACCTGGCTACTTAGTTTTAGGAACCTGGAAGGCCAGACAGCACGTTGGGTACAGAGGCTGCAGGAGTGCGACTTCACCTCTGAACATCGTAGAGGGAGGAGTGCGGCCAGTGTACAGGAGTGGAAGAGAAGGAGCGTGTCGCAGCTGTCAGAGTGGTCACAGCAGTACCTGCGGATGGCTGGGATAGCGCAGGCCTGAGGAGGGAGCAGCTGGCGGATGCCTACTTGTGGCCACTCTTGAAGGAAGTGGAGGCAGGGACAAGACCAACCTGGGAGGACATCGCACTGAGGAGCACCACCTACAAGTTGTACTGATCCCAATGGGTTTCACTGAAGACAAGAGAGGGCTTGCTGTTCCAAGTATGGGAATCACCTGATGGGAAGACGCAAAGAGAACAGTTGGTACTTCCCCGAAATAAGGTCCCGTAAGTCTTGGAGGAAGTGCACGCCGGTACTTCAGGAGGACACCTGGGAGCAAACCGAACGATCGACAAACTGACAGTGCTACTACTGGCTGAGGCTCTGAGCAGACACTGAGAGATGGTGCCATCAATGTCACGTGTGCGCGGCGAGTCGCGGCCCCCAGACTAGGAGCCGGGGTCGCATGCAGCAGTACAACGTCGGAGCGCCATTCGAAATGATCGCCTTCGACATAGCTGGACCATTCCCAGTGTCTGACCGAGGCAACAAGTACCTGATGGTGGTCGTGGACTACTTCACCAAGTGGCCGGAGGTATATGCCATCCCGAACCAGGAGGCGAAGACAATCACAGACTGCCTCTGGAGCAAGTGTTCTGCCGTTTTAGGGTGCCGTTAGAGCTCCACAGCGACCAGGGCACCAATTTTGAATCCAACCTGATGAAGGAGGCACTAGAAAGACTTGGGGTGAACAAGACCCGCACAACAACCCTACATCCACAGTCGGATGGCATGGTGGAGAGATACATCAAGACTTTAGAAGAGCACCTGAGGAAGGTCGTGGCCAGCCATCAGCAAGACTGGGACGTCAAGGTGCCACTGTTCTTGCTGGCCTGCCGCTCGTCAACATGCGACACTACTGGGATGACGCCAGCCAGCTTAGTGTTCAGCCGAGAGTTACGCCTCCCCTGTGAACTGGCTTTTGGGAGCCCCCGGACGAAAACAACCAGCTACCGAGTATGTAGAGAACCTGTTGGACCATCTGCACGTCATGCTTGAGAGGGCTCGTCAGCACATCCAGAAGGCGAGCGACTACATGAAGACCCGATACGACAGGCAAGCCAACAGTCAAGGTTTCCAGCAATGTGACCTGGTCTGGTTGTACCGCCCTACTCGGACCAAGGGACGCTGCCCGAAATTTCAGCAGCCATGGCAAGGATCGAACCGGGTGGTGAAGAGGATTGACTGGTCTACCGCGTCCAGAAAGTGCCCCGAAGGAAGATGTTGGTGGTACAGCTGGATCGTCTGGCCCGCTACGATTGTACTGTTCAGGATGACCAGCCTTGAGGAGTGAGCAGTGTCGCGGCGATAGGCACAAAAGGCTCGGCGCAAATAAATAACAGACGGATAGTGTTTCACGGAGATAAAGATCTTGCATATGCAGATAAACATAGCGCCGGAGATAAGAGACTTACCGACACAGATAAGTGTGGTAAATGGAAATTTCTAGTGACTTCTTGATTGATAGAGATTATTCGATTTCTGGTTTGTTTTAGAACAGTCTTGAAATTATCAATGGAGGTATATATAAGAGATTGTGACACGCCAGAGTAAAAAAAAAAAACAGAGTAGTAGTATTAAATTTTAGATGAGTCGCATTTTTTACACATCTGCTTCACTTTCGTACCTATTTTGAGGACATGTTTCGCAAATCTTCGTTTGCATCTACGGCTCTTGTGCGACTGACGCTAGATCCAGCGGTGTGGGTAATTCTGGGGTTGTTGCTGCCATCTGTTGATTTAGTGATGAACTGAAATGTGGGATTCTCTTCTAGCGGGATTTCAAAGTTCATTAGTTGGTTTTTATGTTTTTCTATGTATATCCTCTCCCATATGACGAGTTCACTATGTTTTTGTACGTATTTTAGTAATTCTGTGCTATCTTCAATTTCATGATTTTCAGACCAGAAATGAGCTGCTATTGCGGACTTATCAATATTTTTGTATCTTAAGTGCCTGAAGTGTTCTTTCTTTCTAGTGCCTATGTTCCTTTTTGTCCTTCCTATGTAAATTTTTTCACAGTCTTTACACTTAATTTTGTAAATGCCTGACTTTTCCTCTGGTTTTATCTTATCAGTATTATTACTGTGAAGTAGGTTTTTAATGTTGTAATTGTTTTTGGTGCCAATGTTATATTGTATTTCTTGAATATTTTTTGGAACTTTTTTGTGGCCCAGGGGTGGTAAGTAAATTTAGCAAATCTAGTTTCTTGTTTTATTGGTGTGAGAGCTGTGATCTGTTTTAATTTCTTTTGAAGTTTGAATAATTTTAGTTTTTTATCTACAAGGTTTTTTTCATATCCATTTTTAATTGCAGTTTTTAAGATTTGATGGTATTCGTTTTGATATTCTTGCTGGCTGAGAGGTAGATTTACTAATCTGTGTGTCAGACTGTTGATGGTTGCATGTTTGTGTGGAATTGGGTTGAAACTATTTGCTTTGATGTAATTATCTGTGTGTGTTGCTTTTCTATGAATGCCAAATTCTAGTTTTTCATTGCCTTTTTTGATTTTAAGGTCTAAAAAAGGTAGAGTACAGTCCTCTTCAGTTTCTACTGTGAATTGTATGCTGGGTTCTTGCAGGTTGAGTAGTTTCAAAGCATCATCTACTTGTTTGTAGGGCACTATTGCAAAGATGTCGTCTACGTATCTGTACCATGTTTTAAACATATGAGGGAAGGCTTTAGTAATATGTGTTTCGAAAAAGCTCATGTATAGATTGGCCAAAAATGGTGATAGCGGGCTTCCCATAGCTAGTCCTGAAATTTGTTTGTAATATTTTCCATCGAAGACAAAATAATTTTGATGTATACATAATTCAGTCATTGCCACATATTCTTCTATTGCATTGGCATCCAGGTTTATAGAATTTAGCCATTTTTTCAGTTGAATCAAAAGTTTGTCTAATGGAATGCTAGGGAAGAGGGAGCGGACATCAAAGGATACTAAAGTGTCATGAGGTTTTAGTTTAAGATTTTGAATTTTTTCTACCAGGTCTAAAGAGTTTTTTATACTCAGAGTATGGAATTGTGGAAAGGACTGAAATTTTTTGGTTAGCCATTTTGCCAGAAGGTAAGTAGGAGTGTTTATATTATTTACAATGGGTCTCATGGGTATGTTGGGTTTGTGTATTTTAGGCAAACCATATATTCTTGCAACAACATAAAAACCAACTAATGAACTTTGAAATCCCGCTAGAAGAGAATCCCACATTTCAGTTCATCACTAAATCAACAGATGGCAGCAACAACCCCAGAATTACCCACACCGCTGGATCTAGCGTCAGTCGCACAAGAGCCGTAGATGCAAACGAAGATTTGCGAAACATGTCCTCAAAATAGGTACGAAAGTGAAGCAGATGTGTAAAAAATGCGACTCATCTAAAATTTAATAATTTTTCGCTTCACTGTGGTGTTCCCATACAGTTGAATCTCGATTTTGAGTAGTAGTAGTAAACAGTTATGAAGTGTTCTAATGAGAGCTGATGTAAACAGGTGTAATCAGAATGGTGTTGTAGATTGTGATGTAATTCTGCTGCTACGAAGTGTATTTCTATGCAAATAAAGAACATTTAGAATTTTGGCAAATTGGAATTTTAAATCCACAAGGTCACAATATTTAAGGGCACTCAACTACTAAGTCATCAGCATCCTACTAATGATATATTAATAATGATGGAGGTATACTACAAACATAAGAAATTCTATACTTTAAAACCGTATGGTTAAAAGTACATGCTAAACCAATAACAAACAACATATTTACACATTTCTATAAATTATCTTACCTTTCTTTTGCTATAACAATTTCCAACAATTGATCTTTCAATCCTTCAATGGTCAAAGAAAAGTTGATAATGCCAGCCATATTGAACATTTCAGGTAAATAACGTGGATGGCTAAGTTTTGTTGTCATATAAAGTCTGAAATTTGTATTGTACTGTACTGCATTTTCACCCAGAGCAAAATACAAGGAACTGTCTGGAAAAACAATGAGATTCTATTATTTGTATATCTTAGTATTCTTACACCTAACAGTTGAAAAGAGTATATACCTTTTGAATGTAGAGGTAATGGAAGTCTGAAGCTACAGGTAACGACATAAATGCATGTTCAACCTGCAACTTCAAAATTATTAAATATGTTGATTGTTCCATTGCTATATACACTGGTAGAAAAAAAATGCAACACTCTTCAGGAGTGTGTTCATTGAAACATGGGCATGGTATGTGCATATTGGGGAGTTATAGTTTTGGCTAATGAAGTTATCATATTTGTTATCACATGATGCTATCATGATGTATTATAAATATTAAAAGCAGAATCATTATTAACAGTGAAGTATTCTTCATATTTAAGTTTGATTTATGAGTCACTATGTTTACACTCAAACTTCACTTACTTGTTGTTGTATAATTGAAACGTTTTCAAGATCATTCGATCTCATCCTCAGCTGTTTGGTGACTAACAGCTGGCATTAAATGAAGTATTAAAACTTAGTGTCTCTAACACCAGATGGCAGAGTGATCGGAGCTCCGTAGTAGTGGAAGAAGAGGAAGGTTTCATTTGGTCACCAAACAGCTGAGGATGAGATCGAATGATCTTGAAAACTTTTCAATTATACAACAACAAGTAAGTGAAGTTTGAGTGTAAACATAGTGACTCATAAATCAAACTTAAATATGATGTATTATGTTTATCTTAACTCTTCATTAAAGTTAAGCAATCCTTGATGGTGTTAATTTTATTTATGAAAGTTAGTAATCATATATAAGCCACTTTATAATTTTAACAAAAATGCTGATATTCATCAGTGTAACACAAATAATGAATTTAAATTACACAACACAGGTCATAAAAGAACCCAATTTAAATAAAATGAATATCATAGTTACACCAAGTTATTTAATAATTTTCCCAAATTTTTAGAAGAAGTCAAAGGTATAACAGTTTTTTTTTTAAGTGAAGAAATTACTAACTCAGATGGAAGGATACCTGAAAAATAATTTATAAGCTTTTCTAATATAATATGCTTTGTTTTATCTTATGTAATATGCTGTGCATATTATTCAATTTCTGTAAATTTTTTAAGATATGCTGTATTGATTCAATCTGAATATTGTATTTAGTATCTTAGAAGACAATAATTCTGTAGAGAAATCAAACAGTGAATAAAATTGAATTGGGCTGCGTTGAGCTGAGTTGAAGTTGTAATCTGCTATATAAATTAAAACAAAATTATATAAAGCTCCAATTTATCTATGTTAGCAATTATTTTTCTTCTGATTTCGCTAGTGAGTTGGCTTCAGGTACAGATACAACAGATGAAATAAACTATTTTATTTAGTGATTTGCTGCCTAATTACCAGGATTATACCCATCAGCGATAATTTTTTTAGTTAACATCTTCCAATATAAGTCAAATAAGACAATATCTGTGTTTGCTTTAATGGAAGTTTATTTGTCAAAGGGGAAAATTTAAATAATCTTAGCTTTTGTATACATTATGTAAATGGAAAACTTTTTGTTTGACTCCAAAGTAAGACTCATTATGAAACAAAGAAAAGACAAACACATTCTTTCTTCATGTATGAAATTCATAGTGGTAATAAGACAAAGTAAGCCATTAATGCTGAATGTTTAGTGATAAACTATAATGTAAGAGCTAAAATGGAATTGATATTAATTATTTTAGAAATTAATGAAACAATGCATACAATATGACTAAACAACAACACAAAATATATATAGTTTATATGATTTCTTACTTTTATTCACTTTTAGCTTAATAGATAATTCTCAAAGAGTTTTAATAAATACACCGTGCTTCAGGCTACTTCATTCCTGATATAAACATCTGGGAGGGAAGGCAGAGTGACTGCATTAGAGAGACAGGTTACTCTGATTAGTTCAAGGAAGATAATGAGCATTATATTTTATTTGCATAGATAGTTTAATTGCCTCCTGAAAGTATATTACTGTGTGTAGTTTTCTGATCACTGCTCTGTGCAAATTAGTTTCAGAGTGAGAAAACTATGCAAATATAGCGATTTTCATAAAGATGATAAGTAGCCTGAAATTTTACCTGTATGCAACACATAACATATAGATGTGTTCTGTGCTCATGAATTATGAATGAAATATTTTCAGCGGTATATACGTAAGTATATACTATAAAAAAATCTTATTTGTTGCACTCACATGATTTTCTCTACTGTTGTATAAACTATTCTTACAAATGATTATTCCTCTACACAAATAAAACTATTTAGTAAATATATATGATTATTCCTCTATTTGCTTCATGTCATTCTGGTTAACATTTGTGAAAATTATCTTACTGCTAATTTTCTTCTAGGTAAAAGGGAATCTGGGAATATCACTTTAAGCGATAGTCAAATAATTTAAAGCTGTTTGCTATATAATGACTGTGAAATTCCATTCCCTTTGCAGGGTCAAAAGGTAAAGAAGAGAATGACAACTTCTCATTTGAAAAAAAAAAGTGTAAGTATTATAAAATTCTCACAAATTACAAGGAGCACTTCTGAAGTGAGTCACTGTACAAAAAATGTATTTGACATAAAGTGAGTGTTTTAACTAGGTTTACATTTTTTGTATAGTACAATTTTGTGTATCTCTTACGGCAAAAGTCACCCATAATGAAGATGACTTCTGAAATCATTCCCAGGAAATTCAAGATAAACATTTTATTTGTCCTAAAAATACCATAAACATATGAATATTTTAATATTCTAATGCTGCAGATTCAACAGAACTTCACTTAATCCAGGAGAGAGAGGTACGTCTTAACAATAAACAGTATTCAAATCAATTACCTTTATTCACACCTTGTTACTTACAAACATGCAGGCTGATTCTTCTTCCTTTCCAGGGAGAGGTGCCAAATACCCAACGGTGACCAGTATCTCAGCACTCACACTCATTAATTGACTGACTGAACTCAACAACCCTCTAGCTGGTTGCACATTAAAATACTTCTTTCCCCTACCCAGGGAGGCTTCTTAAAGTTACTGCCTTGTGCCTGTTAGTTGCCTGCGGTGCTAGCCAGAATATTCTGGGACTAAATCACCCCACCAGCAAGTTCTAACAAATCTGCATTCCAGAGGAATGAGAAACCTCTGGAAACCAAACAAAGGCCAGCGAGACCCCTTGTACAGAAAAGGAGGCAGCCAAGCACTTCTGTCCCAAGCAATACAAAAACATAGTTAACCTGAGTTGACAAAACCCCTTAGTTGCCAGAATATAAGACTTATTTTTGTGAAAATCAAAATTTTCAAAACATTTTCCATTTAAAAGACTGATAATGAGAGGTGGGGGATTTTCCTGTTAATCTTTGTATCATATGCTTGGAAGATGCTGAACTTAAATACCAAGTTTGGTATTTAACCAACTTTTTGTTCTTCAGTTATGCCCTTCTGCTTAGAGAGAAAGACAGACAGAAATACATACACAGACTTTTTGCTAAGAATGCACTTTTGGATGCAGGGAGCCTGTGTAAATGAAAAGAAAGCCAGCTTTAATAACCATAAGTTCACTTAAAAGCAAACCTGTTAAAAGTGGCATAATTCTTCCATATATATTTGGCCAAATCATTACTAAGCAAATTTAATAATTTCCCAAATTTTGAAAGTGCACTTTTGAAAAATTCTTTGGACATAGTAGGAAAAATTAAAAGCATAAAGTTGGACAAAAATAACAAATTCGTTTCATTTAATGTCACATCCGTACTTCCAAGCATACCAACAGAAGAACACCAGATACTGCAAGAAAATGGCTATCTAGAATAGAAATGGAACCAGTAGAAGTAGAGGGATACATCTCATCAACAAACCTATACATTGAACAAAACTTCTTCAACTGTAATGGTAAATATTACAGGCAGAAATTAGGGTTATCTTTGGGCAATCCTTGTTTCATCTTTTTAGGCAAATTTATTTAGTTTCATTTGAAACACACATAACAGTAGCTCTCCCATGGTTCTTGAAGGTTTGGTACTGATATGTTGACAACATCTTTGCAATTGTTATCCTTTAAAACCATTAGGAAAAGATGCTTAATCATTTTTGCAATCAGTGTATGAAAATATTTATGTATACATCTACTTTTAGAACAGCGAAGTAATCATTAGAAACACTTACATTATGCAGGAAAAAACTGTCCAATTCACAATAGAAAAGGAGGTCAATGGACAACTCTCTTTCTTGGACATAAGTATCATCTAAAATGACTTAAAAATAAAATTTGAAATGTATGGGAAGCCAACATAGTCAGAAAATTACATAAAAAGTCATAGCAATATCTGGATTATACATAAATTTGCAATAATAAAAAGTCTCACACACAGACTAGTCAACATACCCATAAGTATAAAGTAGAATACTATAAAGTAGGTATAAAAAGCCATCCAGTACATAGCAGAAGAAAATGTATATAACGAAAGTCTGGTATTTAAGAAAATAAAAAAGCTAAGCTAAAGAAAACCATTAAGGAAGCAAGCACATTTACCTTGAAAAAAGAAAGCAATAGCATGTACCACCCAAAAACGCTTAATAAATTCAAAGAAAACTTTAGAGAACAAAATATCATGACCCAAATCCAAAATTATTAGGAGGCATGAGAAATGATAAACTCACAGCATTGGAGAACATCTTAATATCCAAACACAAATATCCACTAATATACTTATAAATCCTACCAGTGGACAATTTGATACAGAAGTTCATTGTTCCACCAACAGACAGAAGGCTGCAGGCAATGACAACAGATGATAGTCCAATCTTTGAGGTTGAAAATGGAAGCAAGGTTCATAAAACTAGTCCCCCAAAATTAAAATGTAAGTGACAGAGTATGATAAAAACCAACTACAAATAGTTTTATGAGTACTGAAAGTTGCTGTTTTTAATTATAAATTAAGGAACAGCACAGAGATTGCCAAAGCAAGAATTAATTAAGCAATATTCACATTTTGTTCACATACAGCAAAGTAATTAAAACACTAAAACCAAACACTTCAAAAAGTTAGTGAAGCTATCTAACTTCAAACCTTGGAGTATAGAATAAAATAAAGTATCAATATACAATTTGTAACCTAAAGAAGTGCATTCATTGTGCATTTTGTGTGATAGTGTACCATGAATTCTGGGAGAGGGAATCTTTTAATTGTGGGATGTATGTTTGAAACAGAATTTATAAGCTATATATATGTTATATATATTATATTTAGCATTTGATACACCCAGTGAAATATACTCTTTTATTTTCCACTCTAAATAATTGGCACACTAGTCCAACTACTTTAAATGTTCTTATGGTAGTAGTCAATATTTTTGTTTTAATTTCCTTTCTTTGCATTCTGTGTTTTTCATCTTGTTTTCCTATTTATTTATTTTTTATTGCTTAAAAAGTAATTTTACAAAGAACAATGAGGTAATATAGTACTAAACACTAAAGAGGGAAAAACATCTCAAAAATAAGTATGCAATGCTTTAAATTATGCTACAAATCCTTTTAGAATGGAAATTTTCCACTTTCATGTTTTTACATAATTTTGTCCATTAACTCAAGAGCAGGCACACTGAGGTATAAAGTACCCCAATCTTGTATTTTTGCATGTGGCAACATTGCTAATGATTCCATCAGGCTGTTATGATTGCTATTTGTTCATTGCTCTTTTGAGCATGTGTTGATATAGTCACATCCTGTTTTGAAAATGTGAAGAGTTGTTTATAGTCATGTTTGTTCAGCACTGTCAAGCTCGGTATAAAGTTCCCAGCGCACCTGTCCACATAAGTAATCTCATTTTACAGACTTGCTGTCATAATTACGCACGTGTGAGGGCTTGTGTGAGTGTGTGAGTATGTGTGTGTGTGTGTGTGTGTGTGGGGGGGGGGGGTGTGCATATGCATGTGCGTGCATGCCTGCATGCATGCTAACAATAATTTTAGTAATTAGCAATAAGAATGCTCTTTCACATAGGAAAATGACTCCAGAGATCCATGAATTGCCAGAAGACGACCTAATAGCAGCTAATCAGATGAAGATGAAGAACTAATACAACACTGAACAAAGTAATGAAGAGGGGGTCTATGACTGAAAATTATTTTTTCTGGATAAGTTTGATATTGCAAATGGAGAAAAGTGGATTTTTCAAAGGGTGGTAAAACAAAGAAAAGAAATGCAGTAAATAATTTTCCTGGGCCGAGAAGTTCAGCAAGAATTCTTAGAGATGAACTCTTAGCTTTTCATGCCATTGTCAATTTTGACATGCTAGATAATATCGTGAACCACACAAATTCACACATACAGCTGCATCATGAATTAGTACAATATTCATGAGATAGAGATGCCAAATAAACATTCAGAATGGAAATAGGCACATTGATTGGGTGCTTATACCTTATACACATAAATAAAGAAAACCACACTGATGTTTTGAAATTGCAAACAAAATTTATGTCAGTAAACAGTTATAAATGGATTCCATTTATACAACAGTAACAACTTTGTTCAGATTGCATTCAAATGCAGTATGCGCGGAAATGGTTCGCAACATTAGTTGCAAAATTTAACTACATGTTAATAAAGGAAATAGTTCTGAAATATAGGTATCTTTACATTTCAAAGTGTATCAATATGATTAAAATCTTGAGAAATAAATGTGAGGTACAGAGTACCTCACGTGCCCACTCTTGGGTTAGTACTTAACAATGTAACAAACGGAAGAACTTAAAGTTTAGAAGAATTAGTAGCCAAGTAAACTATACTAACCTTTCTCATAAATGTTTCTTTGTAGCAGTAGATTTAATGGCATTTCTGGTTCTTGTTCTATCCCTTCCAGTAAGATTGGTTTCCCACAACTAATACACTCCTCAATCTTTTCCATGTAGTCTTTGTCATTAAGCTTAGTGATTATCAGACCATTTTCCCTCTCATAGCATTTAATCCATTTATTCGCATGACCTTGAGGATCAATCAGTAGTGGAAACCTATTATCAAAGAATTTATAAATACAAGAATATTGATAATTGTTTATTAACCACATTACTTTTCATTTATCGTCGACATCATCGTCGTCGTCGTCCTCCTCCTCCTCCTCCTCCTCCTCCTCCTCCTCCTCCTCCTCCTCATCATCATCATCATCATCATCATATCTTCTTACCAGTGATAATAAAAGAAAAACAGAAAAGTATTATGAGCTATATTTAATACAATTAAAAGTGACCTTAAATTAAATCCTTATCAGCAAATTATAAGCAATTCAAACACTGTGTAATTCCTGCATTTTTCTGCTGGAAAATTCAATTACAGGAAATTACATTCCTGTAATTGAATAATCCATATTTTCCACAGAGTAGTTGTTTCAAAGACTATCATTTATCAGCAAATATTAAAACAAAAGTGTATTTAATCTATGGACAGAAAAACAAAACGGTTTACAGAAGGTGTAATATCCATGTAAAACGTATGTCTTTAGAAGTGTTAGACTACAGAATGACTTACATGACAAAAATGACAAAAGATGCAATGAAATGAAGTTTACCTTAAACTCCTTTACCACCAAAATTGTTAGCCCAATGTTACTGTAAAATCATCTTCTCTTTTACACAAATATGCAGCTTTAACATATCTTTTAATTCTTAATTTTTAGATGAGTCGTATTTATTACACATCTGCTTCACTTTTGTACGAAAGTGAAGCAGATGTGTAATAAATACGACTCATCTAAAAATTAAGAATTATTTCGCTTCACTGTGGTGTTCCAATACAGTTAAATCTCGATATCTTTTAATGTTTTATTGCAACTTTGTTGCATGCACCAACTTGTGCTGCTATAATCTCTCTGACGTACACAATGGTTTACTTCTAACATGAAGCTGCACACTGACTCTCAACACAACACCTACAATATTTACTAGTATACAGCTTTACTGCCTGTTCCATCGCTCATCAATTCCTCACCATGGAGCCGTACTTACTGTCTCATGAACTACTTCACTACATTATTCCACAATCTGTCGACACTTCACCATGGAGCTTGGAACATACCACAATTCTCTGCATTGTTCTGATGATTCACACAACTCAACTGACTGACTGACTGACTGACTGACTCGTGAACTGCTTCTCTGTGATACTCTTTAACATGCAACCAACTTCGTCAACTGACACTAGAAGCTCGAAACATACACACATAAACTCTAAAACACACTACTACCCTACCAGACCCTGTATCGGCGCTTATATAGTTCCTACTGGGCACAGGAGATCACTCCAATAGCCGAGTGTTCTCAAATTACATTTTACAATTGTCTCAAATGGTATCTAATATGACTGGCTTTGTGACATAAGTAGTAGCTCTCCTTGAAGGCATGTTAATCTCTCATGGCAAAGTTGCTTCTGCCTTTGTGACATTCAGCTATTGGTCTACCCATGGAAGGCATGTCTCTCGGGCCCCTCCCTCTGCAATAAACAACAAGGGCGAAGCAATTTCCCTACAACTACATAGCAGATCCATGATGGCAGCAATGTAACACCTATTAGGATAATGAGTAACTAAATGGTTTATTATCAAGTATAATGAATACATGTTATTTTTATTATATTGCTTAGTGATTCAAATTAGAACTAAAGCATATAATGGTTTAGTTCTCAATTGAATTTAGGTGAGTTTCTAACTTACTGGTAAGAGGAAGCGTTGTTTCATTTTAGTCTATTTATAACTTCCAATATAACTATTTCATTTCTTGATGAACTTGAAATTTGGGTTGTTCATCAAGATACCGACAGAGACGCACCTATCACCTCCGAGGAGTTCACTGAACTGGCATCCATTAGTCGACAACAGCTGATGATGTTAGGAAGATCCTAACGAAACGCGTTCTAGGTAAATACTAGCAATAAATGGAGCATTAAGTATTAGTTCGACTCAAAATTGTATAATTTTGTGCTTCATTGTATCATAGTCCTTAAACAACGGAATAGTAAATATTGTTGAAATATTTATTAACACCAGTTAACACCTATTTTGCAATTCCATGTTATAAAAACAATTATGCATCTCTGCAACAAGAGTAATTTTACTCTACGAGGGCTGTTCAATAAAGAATGATCATAATTTTTTTATGGTCATAATTTTTTTATGGTCATAATTTTTCGCACTAAAATTCAATCTTATTATATTCTGTTAGCTTAATGTGAAACAAACATGCCGTAGTAGTTTCATTGTTGCTACTCCTGGTTCCCGCCTGTGAGATCCAGGGAAGTTAAAAAATGTTCAGTATTGCCTACCGCTGCAATAGAGATAACACACGAAGGTCAAAATGTGGTACTGAAATTCTGCTTTCGTCTCAACAAATCTTCAGTTGAGGCCTATACAATGCTACAGGAGGCCTATGGAGAGTCTGTTCTTCCTACAGCACAGCTCAAAGGTGGTTTAAAATGTTTAAAGAGGGAAGACAATCAATTTCAAAGGAAGGTGGACCCAGTGCTCCAGTTACTGCTCTTACGGAAGAAAACATCAACACTGCTGCTGCCATTGTGAGAGAGGATTGACGAATTACCTTAAGCTCACTTTCTAAAATACTCAACATTTCATTGGGTGCCACCCACACGTTGGTGACAGAAACATTACACATGAGACGTGTTTGTGCGCGATGGGTTCCATGACTGTTGATTCCTGAACAAAAGGACATTTGCATGCAGGTCTGCATGCAGTTAAAGTTGATTTTAGCAAAAAATCCTGAGTTTCTTTCAAATGTAATCACTGCTGATGAAACTTGGCTACATCATTTTGATCCTGAAAGCAAACAGCAGAGCTCAGTGTGGAAATCTCCTTTATCACCAACCCCCAAAAAGCAAAAGTGGTTGCTTCTGCTGAGAAAGTTACGGTCATCTCATTCTTTGATATTTATGGAATGATTTATCAGCATGTTGTACCTGCACACAATCAGTAACTGGACAATACTACAGGGATGTCCTGAAAACATTGCAAATCCATATCAGGCGCAAAAGACAACATTTTTGTGAAGCAGGCTGGATGCTGCACCACGATAATGCACGGCTGCATATTGCCAATGCTGTTGCTGAAAATCTTGCAAAAATCAACGTGAAGTGCATCCCTCACCCTCCCTATAGTCTGGATTTAGCCCCATGTGACTTTTTTCTATTCCCTAACTTGAAGAAACACCGTCCTGGAAGGCATTATCCATCATCAGAAGCAGTGGTAAAGGCTGCGGAGGCAATTTTGGAGGATCTCTCAAAAAATGTTTTCCAGCATGTCTTTGAAGACTGCCAGAAATGCTGGGACAAGTGTATCACATTCAGGGGAGACTATTTTAAGAAGGACCCTCAAACTTATGAGGATGAGTAAAGGTACATTGTCAAAACAAATTGTGATCATTATTTATTGAACAGAGCTCGTATATCATACATACCTTATACAGTTTTCAACAATAATTGCATTTTCAATTGAAAATTCATCTTTTGGCAGACCAGTAATATTCCATGATTGTATCTTTGTTGCACTTCCCATCATTTTAATAAAATCATATTTCTCAGAAGAAGGAATGCATTTTTCATTAATATGGCTAAACCACAGCTCTTTACATTCATGCCTGTTTTAGGACAAAGAAAATAATTTTAACCACTGTAAAAAACCAGAAATATTATTACTATTATTTATTTTCAATATACAGATAAATATCATGCTATTATAGATGACATCAAATTTAACTCAGTTGGCAGTAAGTTGAAGTATTTACACCCAGCATGAATGATACTTTATTTCCAAAGGTAACCCTGTACGAATTTTAAAGATAATTTATTTTATCTACGCGTAAAATGTGTGTGTGGGTACATCCTTGTTTAGTTGAGGGGATTCCCCAGAACTTTTGGATCATCATCATCATCATCATCATCATCATCATCATCATCATCATCATCATCATCATCATCATCATCATCATCATCATCATCATCATCATCATCATCAATCATCAATCATCATCATCATCTTCCTCATCCTCCTCATCCTCATTATCACCCTACTCCTCCTCATCCTCCTCCTTCTCCTCCTCCTCCTCATCGTCATCATCATCATCATCATCATCATCATCATCATCATCATCATCATCATCATCATCATCATCATCATCAATCATCATTCATCATCATCGTCATCATCATTTTTAATTTATGCCCTCCAACATTTAGTCATATTGGATGGACAATGAATGAAATGATCTTCAAATGAGCCCAGTGTCAATAGAGCTTAAGAGTTCCCCAGCATTCATATTTCAGGATAAGGGAAACCCCCAGGAAAACCTTATTCAGATAACTCACCCTAACCAAGATTCAAAGTTGGGACCTCTTGAATGCAAGGCAGAAGCACTAACACCCACTTATTTAAGTTAACTGATGGAAATTAATTGTTCCTTCACACTATCTGTGGCCTTCACACTACTGAGGTAGGCTGTGGTGAGGTGACACTCACTTCTTAGCATAGCAGGTACTTATTCCCTCTTATAGATATCATTCATATCAGGAAACATTTTATAAGTAATTTTACTATGCTAATATATTCCGTCAGACACTGACAAAAGTCTAGTACAATATATTTAATGTTTATTGTGCATATATTAACAAATCTATGTGTTTAATTCACATTAATAGAACTAATTCTAATCTTAAGAAAGTAATTTTTTCTGAGTCATACTAATCAAGATATAGATTGTCAGCAATAGTTATATTACACACTTTGTTGTAGGTACAAGGGGAATGGAGGCAGCTGAAATTATAGTCTGATGTTCAAATACTGGGTCACCATGTATTTGCCTTGAAATTCTGTACTCTTTCCGTGAAAACATGGGAAATAACTCACTGGTGATGACAGTTTAAAAAATGACAAAGTATTGAAAAGTTCAAATAAATAATAATGGATATCTCAGAAATGCCTGCTATCACAAAAAAGTTATTTGAAATAAACACTGTATTTTAATGAGTTCAACTTTTGGCATAATATGTCTTTATCTATTGCTAAAACACACACAAAAATTCTCTCCTTATAAAGAGGACTTCACAGCTGACTTCCAAAAACTTCAAGATGTATTCTATTTTTTATGTAAATGTCATAAATATATAGTATTTTAATTAGAACAGTTACAGCAAATTTTGAGAAAATCAAATATTTCAAAAACTGTTGATTGTAAAGGCCAGTTTAGAGTAGAGTCTTCTTGAAAATCTTTGTGTTGCATCTTTGGAGGCTACTGAACCTAAATAGCAAATTTGATGCACGTACAACTTGAGAACATCATAGTGAAACATAGGGTAAGGGTGCGTAATTTGGCACACTCAAGGTCTTTTCCTTGTAAAACATTAATTTTACGCTATAGCAGCCTAAAACTAGAATCAGTTAATCATTTGTAAGCCAGTGAGCAATCAGTCCCATGTGAAATTTTAATAAGCAATAGAATTATTATTTAAACAGAATAATAATGCTTAATGTTTTCTTTATGGTCTGACATTTGGCAGGTAGTGTGGGACAAACTAAGCAATTTAAAAGAAAACTACAAATGTTTTGACATAGTTTTATTTGAACATCATATATGTTAAAAAGCACTCTACATTAACCTTGGTACATTTCCAAGTCAAACCTTTTCTTCAGTTCTAAGTTTTACTGCATCCTTCACATTTAAAACACTGAATCCAGTTTCCATTGAAATTTTCGCAGCAGATGATGCAATCTTGTGTTTTCAATGTCTTTGGTTGCATTGTGCTTTGGCTTGGGTTATTTTAAAAGTTTTGAAATTAGAACTCTCTTTGTGTTGATTAGGTCTACATTGTTCTTCCTTCACAAGCAATCTATTCTTGTAGGGACTTAAAATTAAAACTTCACTCCTATGGACTTTTCTTTTTCTGGAATTTAGTCATCTTTTACTGCAGGCGGGAATTGAAGAAACCTGTTTCAGAGCTGCAATGAATTTCGAAAATTTGTCTATATCTGCTGAAGCTGACAAAGGTTTCACGCTTTCTTTGAAGACTGCTTTTGGGCACCTTATAATTTGGCATAACTTCTCTTATGGTCATTTTTTATCAGCAACATTCTTTACTGCAGATGCCATATTAAATCCATTCCACACTCCCCTTCCTCCCTCAGGCATCTTCTTAAGCTTTGGCATTTTAATTTGAAATGAAATATTACTCTGTATATTTGTCCCATACTACCCACCAAGTCTACTATCCCATAATAATCAAAACACATTAAAAATTTTCACCATAATGAAAGTACTTATTCTGATTTGTTTATAGCAAGTAAAAATAACTTTCAATTTATAGGGGTGACATCACAAAAATGGTACTCAAGTCTCTTACCCGCAATGATTCAATAGACCTCTGGAGTTAAAATGCAGCAGGAGCTTGTAACATAATGCACACAATGAAACCGATCACATAGAAACTAACCAATGCACCAATTCCAATGAACTGCCTATTAGAAAGCATCATCAGCACTTCACACTGGATACTGCATTTATGTGCTATATATTCTATAACCTTGGAAACACAAACCACCATATGTTCCATGCTACCTGACCTTCCCCTATGATTTTCTTGGATTCAGGTGGGAGCTCAAAGAATCTATTTACAGTGGAATCTAAACAGCAAATTTTGGGTGGAATACTTGTGCATATTTCCTCTGTGTAATGAATATGTACCTAGTAGTTCTACAAGCCAAAGAAAAACATTAGTTTTCAGTTTACTGTAAGTGTTTGGTTTCATGGTAGTTTTCATAAAATAACTGCTAGCTGCTCACAAATTCTCCAAGGAGAGAACAACAAACGAAATATGTGGGCATTTGGAATGCCACTTTTATACTATTAAACAAACTGGAGGTAAGAAATAACTGACCACAATGATTTGACTTGAGTGTGAATAATATATTTCCATGAAAACTGGCACCAGTTCTCTGCATGATTGTATGCATATGTGCAGTATTATTATTATTATTACCAGCTTAAGAGAGCTTGAATAATCTGAATATCGTTCCTAGATACTGAAACAGGAGTACTTTACAAGGACATACTTGGCAACTCTCAAAAAGAGAAAAATATATTTTATCGACATAATTTAGGCTTGTTTTTTTACTAACATTTATGTCACAATAGAGCTGATGATGCGAACAATAGTTCATGAAACATGTCCTCAATGTGGGTATGTAAGTGAAGCTTATGTGTAAAAACTACGACTCATCTATAAGTTAATTATGTTTCGCTTCACTGTGGTGTTCCAATACAGTAAAAGTTTGAAAACTTTTATGTGTTTTCACAATCCAGTGTTAATAAAAAAAAAAAGAAATTTCTTTAACATGACTGATAACCGTGCATGGTTCTAAAATATTAGGTCCTGTGCAAATAGTACTTTATATTTTTAACTGCAGTTTTCAGTGATGTACATCAATAGTTTTAAGCAATATTATGAGAATAAACATTACTGATTGGTTTAAACTTTACCTGTATATGGCTGTAAGAGGTGATAGGTATGCTATGGTTCCGGAACATATAAGAATATCTCCAGGTAAAGAGTCATAACTTGTCTGTAAATTGTTGGCAGCTTCCAGCCAACGTGTCTTTTCACCTCCAAGGCCACCTATGCAAATTATTTTACCAATTACTTCATATGTTATGCAACAATTTTCTGCAAAGCAGCTCCAATAGGCAACATACTAGAACTTACAAAATATCTAATTAATAGCTGGAAACTTTTTAATATTGTGCTGAATGAAACCTTAATAATGTTTATTGTATTATGTTGTAACAACTAAAAGGAAAATTTAGCTTGAAATGAGGTATTTCAGAAAATCAAGAATAGAAACAATCTATTGCAATACTAAATTACAGTGCAAGTTGAATGGACATTTCAATTGCTTCACTAGCAATCTTTCATCTGAACATGCTTCATAGGCAATGTTCAGGTACGAAGTTGTTGATAAAACAACTGAAGTATGCATTTTAGTTGCTCGGTAATTTAGTAATATTATTCGTACTTCACTTTATACCACTTCCACTTTTTTATTTTTTATTAATTTTATTTTTTACTTATTTTTTGATCAGTTAAGTATTGGTATGTGCAAAGGTTGTCAGAATTTAGTATTTCCTTTTTGCAAACTGTTGGATAATTTCAAGAAATTTGCTTTCTAATGGACTGTTATCTCAAAAGGACTTCATATGGACTTAGCACACATGAACACAAAAACATATGAGCAGCAACTTTTCAAAATGCAATGAAGTCCAGCAATGCAGATTTTATGGAGGAGCCATAATAATAATAATAATAATAATAATAATAATAATAATAATAATAATAATAATAATAATAATAATAATAATAATAATAATAATAATAATAATAATAATAATAATAATAATAATAATAATAATAATAATAATAATAATAATAATAATAATAATAATAATAATAATAATAATAATAATAATAATAATAATAATAATAATAATAATAATAATAATAATAATAATAATAATAATAATAATAATAATAATAATAATAATAATAATAATAATAATAATAATAATAATAATAATAATAATAATAATAATAATAATAATAATAATAATAATAATAATAATAATAATAATAATAATAATAATAATAATAATAATAATAATAATAATAATAATAATAATAATAATAATAATAATAATAATAATAATAATAATAATAATAATAATAATAATAATAATAATAATAATAATAATAATAATAATAATAATAATAATAATAATAATAATAATAATAATTTTATGATAAGTACAAGAATTTTTAAGAGTTCTGACTATAGAGTAATAGAATTAGTGGAGAAAATCTCACTACTTATTTAAAGACACTGTTGTCAATTGAATTTGAAACTCTGTAGACATTTATTTGTGACACTGAAAGGCACACATTTTTTTTAAACAAATTTGTAAAGAAATAATGCAAAAATTTATCGTTTAAGTTTTAGTTTAAGCCAAATAATGGATACAATAAAGTCAACATTTTCTGAAGATGTTTGCAAACAATTATTTAAAAAATGTAATCTAAATCAGTTCTTTCAATGGTTAACATGCTGTTTCTTAGAGAAACATATAAATATTAATTAAATGGTGAAATCGACATTGTAATTTTATTTGTTTATTTATTTTTTTTATTTATGCTAAGCAAATTCAATCTGAATTTGATCGTTCAAAAGCTTTTGACTGTGTGGATCATCAGTTATTAATAAAGAAACTTAAAGCTGGACAGAGCATGTGAACTATCTAGCCAACAAATTAATCCATATGCTATGCTATAAGGGTGCTAGCTAAAACATGCAACTTAGGTATCTAAAGGCAGGGTACTTTGGCTATGTGTACTCAGTATTGGGGATCTTCCAACAACTGCATTAAGGTGTTCAAATTACAAAACAGAATAATAAGATTATTATTTGAAGGAAACGGTTAGAAACAGTGTTGTATTTTAAATTGAGTGATGTTTGTGTTTGAATTACCAACTCACTTACTTTCAAATAATAAGATTAATCAAATAAGTGAACCAATGTACTCCAAGTAAACCACTTTTTTCAGATCTAAAAATTCTACGCTTACAATGTAATTATATCTTAGAAACACTTTCATTCATACTTGAAAATAAAAGCATCTTTAAGCTTAACAATGAATATCATTCATACAATACACAAATAGCAACATCTATCCATCTCCAACAACATAGAGTAACAAAAAGTTTGAATTAGTTTTCCATAAAGGTGTTAACTTGTATAGTAAAATTCCAGAGACCATCAAAGTTCTGCATATCAAAGAGTTTAAAAATAGAGTTAAAAACTTACTCTTAAAATATATGTTTTACTCAGTTGATGAATTCATGAATACCCAATTTTGATTAGCATTTGTACTAAATCACTTGTTTATTTAGTATTAGAAATTAGTAAATAAGTTTTACCTTTGTTTGATGGATCCTGTTCATCTGGGAGATGCACTCTGTCTCAAGAAGAAGCCTGACGACAAACTCCAAGACCAAGATTGTACTCCAGATCATCTATATTTTACAATGTATATAGAAATCTCAATTGTATACCTGACTGAGGTTATTCCGAGGTTTCCGTCAGTTGTTAAAGCAAATG
Organism: Mantis religiosa; assembly: GCA_030765055.1. Lineage (NCBI taxonomy): Eukaryota > Metazoa > Arthropoda > Insecta > Mantodea > Mantidae > Mantis > Mantis religiosa. Next base: position 76,873,134 of record CM060950.1, on the reverse strand, counting down.
CTGCATATCTGTATTTCCCCTTGGTGCAACCTTTCAAAATTGTGTAATTTCTTAAACTTTTTTTTAAATACTGTAAATATAAGAATATTTGACTTAACTTTTTCTGACAAAACCCATATTCTGTATGAATTTTGTTCGTGAATAAATCTGTATCTGAAAAGCATACGATATTGAGAAATGGCAGGTAACTGGGTAATATCTTATTTGTTAGACAGGAAACAAAGTACCGAAATTAGGTCAACTTATAGTAAAGCTTACATAATACAACATTTATCATTGTTACAAACTAATGAATATGGAGTCCCTTAAGGTTCAATTCTACATCCCATATTTTCTTATTATGCATAAATGACTTGCCTGAACATCTATCAACTAAACGCACTGATGTCACATTATATGCAGACGACACCACTTTACTTGTTTCAGCAGAAAATGAAGAGCAGTTAAATAGCAAATGTATGGAGGTGTTACTAAGTCTGGAAAAATACTTTTATACTCACAATCTTACCCCAAATATTAATAAAACAGATTACTTACTCTTAATTATGTAGAAAATGAAGCTAGCTACAGTGAAGCAATGAATATTATAAAATATAACTAACTCTTATTATTTAAGTTAATTGATGGAAATTAATCGTTCCTTCACACTAGCCATGTACAGGCTTGAATTTTTCAGTTTGACTCTATCTATCCAAAATCTTAGCCTATATGCGGCTAGTGTGGAGGAACGATTAATTTCCATCAATTTAACTTCTTACTTATGATTTTCTCTGCTCTTCTCAGTTTGTTGGTGCATTTAGCAACATCCTGTTCAAGAGTGCTTTTCTTTTCTTGAGCAAGATGAAGTTTATCCACAAGAAACTTTAATTGCCTTTCTAAGGTCTCTAATTCAAACCTTTTCATTTTCAGCACCTCCATAGTCTCATTGTACTCTTTTTCTGCAATTTTTAGTTTTTCCTTCTTAGGTGATACTTCCTAAAACAAAAAGTTAAATGGAAATGTAAAATAAGAGAAATATACTTCATGATAATGATTTTAGTGAAAATAAATTGTATTTGATACAAAGCACTTGTAGATGTGTGGCCGGGTTAATAGAGGCTTTTCTTAGGACCAAAAAATATGCTATTCACCAGTAGAATCAGATATTCATAGCCTTTTAAATTCAACATTCATTTCAATAACAGCATACTAGAAGTTGATAATTGTCTTCCTATGCACATCTCTTACACCTTTTAAAGAAAATTTGAATTAACACTCATTAATTCTTCATGGTCCTTTTCATGAAGCTATGCTTCATCCATCAAAAAAATAATAAATAAATATGTGGCAATAGTGTGACCATTAACATTATCTAACATTCAATTGCAGAAATTGACTAAACTCACATTATTGCATGGTTGCATTTTCTGAACTACAGTTAGCTTGTACGATTTTAATTTTTACGGCTTAGTGGCACTCCAAGTTGAGGTTTGCTAAATTCCTGTGCAAAATTTCTCAGATTTATTTAGACTTTGTTTTAACCTTTCCCTTATGCCATCAAGGTTTTCCTTTATAAGAGGACAGAGAACTACTTTTTGTTTCTTACAAAGAATAGATCATATTTCCCAAAATCTATTTACATGAAGTGCAAGAACAGCATGGAATCTGCCTATAAATTACCATCTCAGTTCTCTATAAGAGTTTATTGTCACATATAAACCATACATAAAGATATTGTATGCCAAGATCTAGAAACTTTTTCAGATTATAACAGCACTAACACACTATAAACTCTGAAACATGTCCTTAATGAGTATGGACTGTGATACAATGAAGCAGAGAATTAGTATAATTTTGAATAGAACTAGTACTCCATGCTACATACATTGCAAGTGTTTACCTTTTCATTAGGACCTTCCTAACATTCTCAGGTAATTTCGACTGAAACATGTGTTCTCAGAACATATCAAACTCTGCACAACAGAGACTTTGCATTAACAGATCACTGGCACCTAAAGAGGAAGAAAAGTAAAGAGGGATAAAAAATGTTTAGAAGCAGTGCAGTGCAGGACAAGTACTACATGACAGAGCATTGAGGTGTGTAGACCTTCAGTGGCACAGCACTGCATTTGTTCATTATCTTGTTTATAGAAGAGCAAATATTAATAACCTGGCGTACAGTAAGTGACAAAACACAAATAGAGAACTTGAGAGCTGTGTGTCTGATATAAAAGATTAGCTAATTAATTATTATATATGCAAATATGTATGTTGAGTCGCATAAGAGCCGACGATGAAAACAATGGTTTGCAAAACATGTCCTCAAAATAGGTACGTAAGTGAAGCCGATGTGAAATAAATACGACTCATCTATAAATTAATAATGTTATACATGATTTCTCACGCCTGCCAATGTATGACATATTGCTGTCTAGAAGATGTGATTGTTTCTGAACAGAGTGTATGTACAATAGGCTTGCATAAACATCTTTGTTGGTTGGCATTCCTTCTGATACATCTCCACGATTTGCCATGAAGTAATTACTGATAATATGGTCACATGTCCAAACAAAGACTCTGCAGTATAAAACAACTACAGCAATTTTACATGCATGTACATACATATGCACACACACACTTACACACAAAATGAGACTAATTCTTATGTCCCCATTAACTGATTAATTCATATTACAATAAAATATAATAATTTATTACAAACTTCTCTTATCTCTTTAAAACACTATAAATGCTTCACAGAACACAGGACTCGTTTGGCAAATAAATAATTTGCATGTTCAGCAAATTATGTATGATTAATTGATGTTTGATTAACTGATTTCTTCTTTATATTCAAATAAAATTCATGTATAAGGAGAATAAAGAAACATAACTAAAAGGAAAAATGTAAGGTGCCTACAGAGGAAATTAGACAGCAACTAGACAAAACTTCACTTAACTTACTTCTAGTGCTATATGGCCCTCATAAATATCGTCAAATATATACTCTGTACCTTAGCTACTGCATCATACATATCCATTGCAATAATCCATTTACACAGTCCCTCTGCTGCACTGGATGCTTTGGCTACAGTATGAGGCTTGAAATCTTTATGAGGCAGGTAATCCTTTCTAATAGCTTTCATGATGTGAGGAGGAATGTTATCTTTATCAAAGTCTTTTAGAGATTGCAAGAAATACATGTCACCCAGAATTCGCTTGCTTGGGCCCCAATAGTCAATAATCTGGGAAAAAGGAAAACATTTATTTCAACAATAGATGCTGGAAAATTAGATTATCTTAGACATTTATTTGCTGAAAAATATAGGTACAACATTCATAATTTCTTTATCACAACTTACATACACTTATAAGTAACTGTGCATACTTAGTTACCAGGGCACTAATGCCTCAGCAGCTGTGCAGCCTAAAGCCCTACTATTCCCATTACCACTTCTAAATTTAAATATGTATATTCATAAAAATGATTATGCTACAGTGTATTAACATGAGCACTATTATAGAGATATTGAGCAAACTACATATTTTCTTCTGAAAATCATCTACATTATAAAATTCAGTTCAATTCAATTTATTTCTTGTCCTTTCCTATCAAATACGTGATATAATTATGCATAATAAATCTGACAATTCACTTTTTTGCTGTGTACAGTTTACTATCTCACACATAAATGCACACTTACACTCATACATACAATGATTTATTTAATGATAACAAATTTACACACTTTTGTCATCTTTAACATATATATAGCTGAAACATTTTTAGAGACACAGTACAATGATTATAAAATATGAGATGTTTATAAAAGAAACAGCAATAGACAAGACATAAATTATACACAATTGTAAAAATCATGCATAGAGGTCAGCTGAGATACTATTGTCATTTAAAAATTAACAGATACTAAAGTCTGCATTATTTATCAAGTATTTGGTTAATGAATTTTTAAATTTGTTTAAAGGGTTGTTATTCTGAAAGTTGATTGGTAGTTTATTAAGTAATTTATTACCTACATAATGAGGCTTTTTCCATATAATCATAATTTATGTGTTTGTATTATCAGATCATGTTTTTCTCTTATGATTATGGATTGATTAAGTTAGAGAAAGTGACTAACTATGTGTGTGCATAATGAATTTTAATATAAAAGCTCTGTGATAGGTTAGAATTGACAATTTTTAAATATTTCCCTATATGAGCTCTTCATAGGACATTTTTCTATGTATCTTAAGAGCTTGTTTCTGTAGTATAATAATTCTCTTTAAATTAGCTTTAGACATTGATGCCCATAGTTAAATTCTATGTGTAATAGATGAGTAGATTAAACTAAATTATACTATTTTAGAAGTTTTAGCTGGTGTAAGTACTAATGTATTATGCAGGACAAAAAGTGCAAAACATAATTTAATTCAATTTTAATAATATGTTCATTGCAATGTATTTACTATCAACAGATAGACCAAGAATGTTAACTGGTTCCATGGACTGAATTATTTTTATAAATGAAACTTATTAGTCACATTTGACCTTATAAACCATATGTGATGTCTTTTATTTCAGAATTATGTAATTTATTCAATGAAATCTTTTTATACTTGTATTGTATTTGTCAGTGTGTACTTTAATAACAATTTTTGCACTTTCAAATTGAAAATTTTACCTGACACTACATGCGCATATATATATAGCGATTGCAAGAAATACATGTCACCCAGAATTCGCTTGCTTGGGCCCCAATAGTCAATAATCTGGGAAAAAGGAAAACATTTATTTCAACAAAAGATGCTGGAAAATTAGATTATCTTAGACATTTATTTGCTGCAATATATATATATAGGTATTTTATTGTATAAAATCACTCCTTCATGGAATGCACCTTAGTATGTCTACTTGTTAATAACGACAGCATAAAAAATCAGGCTCTTAGTTTGCAAACTAAATTCGTCTTGTCTATCTTGATACATGGGAATTAGAGATAGAGCACATTATTGTCTGCGATGTTGTAGGTAATCAATGAATTTCTAATCCTAAATTGCAACACTTACAATATCTTAAAAGTCATCCTCCAACTCAGTCACTTTCTTCTAAATTTATGATGAACTTGTCCAACATATCATCAATTAGTCAGTCTTTTTCCGAGTAGTTCTTTTACCCCTTCACATGTTCAAAGACAGCCTTCCAATTTTCTGTAGTATCTTTTAGTGTTGTACTGCGAAAAAAAATGAATGAATGAATGAATGAATGAATGAATGAATGTGTAGTGCTTAACGCCCGCTTTTACTACATACGGCACTGCAGGCGATGACACTGATGATACATGAGATGAAGATGAAGCACCAGTGGAATGATATGGCGGGGGAAACCAGAGATCCTGGAGAAAACCCGCCCCAGTGCCATGTTGTCCACCACAAATCTCACTTTGTGGTTACCTGGGATCGAACCCGGGCCACCTTGGTGAGAGCCAAGAGGACTAACCACTGAGCCACGGCGCGGCCTGTATTGCAAAAGATATCTTACATCTCATTCTTTGAATGTCATATTATTTCTATTAATTATGTTGTACAACACCAGTTCTGATGCCATATTCCCATTATTACCATATTTCACTGTCAATATAAAGTGATGTTTGTATATAAGGAAACCTTGCACTGGTTGGAGCACCTGTCGCTAACTGACAGACTAGGCAGTTGCAAATAGCAATGGCAATGTGTTTACAAAATGTGTCACCCCTTCTTTGTCACAGGGAGAAGTAGCATTAAGTAGGTCATGTATTAAGTTAAAGCAGACCAACATTAGATGTTGATAATGGTTTTTCTAAATATGCTGAATGATGACCCTGTGAACAATGCTAATAATGTCAATAATCATGATGAAAATAACAATAATAATATGTCTCTTAATTTAAATGATTCTTTATCATTACCTTGTTTACTACCTATTCATTAACATAGTAAGTCTATAAGTTCCATATGAAATTAGAAAAAGGGTAACTAACTCTCATGAAAACATTATGAAAACATTATAAAAAAAATATTGCTAACTAATTCAAATATAAGCAGCAATTTACTTTATGGTGTGCTTCTTCTTTTTAAATGTAACTTACCTTCCTTCCTGTGGTGGCATCATTAATTCTGTCTGGTTTTATATCTTTCATGACACATACAGCAGCCATTACTAGTTTTACAGCATCTGGTGGATTCTTCATTGATTTTACTAGAGTAATATCAGTAGGTTTTAATGTATTTAGAGCTGCTATTGCATCTGTGAGAGAAAAATACAAGAATATTTATTTGTTAACAAGAAGTAGATTAAATAAGGATAATAATATATTTTATATTTTTATTTATTGTATTATTTTGGACAGATATCCTGACTTTCCAAGGATTTAGATATTTTAAAATATCTTGTTTTTATAAACTAATGAAAACTACAGCATCTGTAAGGTAAAATACCTTATATACCTAGGAATAAGCAGTACCATTGTATACTTTGTTCGTCTTTGATGTTTGTACATGTTTATATGATAGTTTTAAGTAAAAATTTACTTAATGGAAGGTACATTATGTGACATCTGTGATCCTGGAATTTAATAGGAGAATATTACATATTTTATTATTGTCAAATTAGTTTCTTGTTGTTGTTGACTGGTTGACTGATTGATCAATTGATTTGTATTCAGCAAGTTCACTAGTAGCCACAAAGATGTGTATAGACTAACACAGTTTGGCAATTAATTTTTTTAAACCGTCACTTGGAATTTTTAGTATGGTTCAACAGTTTGTTAAAACAGATTTGAAATAGATAGCATCCATTGTCAATTCTTCAATAAATATATATTTGAATAGCTTTTGTACATTGAAGCGGTAATCAGTGGATATAAAGGATCCTACCCCGAAAGACTGATTATGTTCTGTACTAGCGAATCTCGGTTGTCAGTATGGGTGAGCAACTCTGTCCCAGGGTCCGGCTTTTAAATGAAAATACGCTTTGCTTCCTATACTTCTCCTACCAGTTTATTTATATGACATTTAGTTCACAGCTTGTTCCCAAACCCACTTGCTCTTTACAACGTTGCCTTCCCGTGAAACAATCCATGATGAATTGTCGCACATTTCCTGGACTCTTAGCATCCTATCTATCCATGCCCCTTTCCTATTTCATGACTATTCTGCCCGTATCATGTGACCCATAGCAATTTTGATTGGAGGTTTGTTTTCCTCGTATTTACTCTTACTGGCCTCTCACCCCCTCCTATATCTAGGCAGGTTCAGTTTTTTGTCCCACCGGGTTTTGACTTTCGGAGTCATGGGAAGAAATATTCAGACTTTTTCTCACATTCCTTAGGGGAGTTTTTTCTTTTTCATCGCCCTTTTCTCACTCGTTTAGTTTATGTGGATACATTCTTTAGTTAATGTAGTTTTTCTTCCCACAACTGCTTATAGCCTCAGGTTTCCGTCTCAACATACATCAAAGGCAAATTGGTAAATCTTCAAAATAGCTAGATTTTACTTACAGGGCCAAATAAGTGTTATCAGAATAATTTGGCATTCAGATAATCTTATACAGAATAAAATGATTTTGATCACAGCTACTCTATAGAAGCAATTTTAAAAGCATTCAAAATGTCAATTTTTTCATTAAGATCATTAGGAAGAGTGTTAAATATTTCGGTGGTTTCATAATACCTACACAGCTTTCTGGAAATATAAAGGTTTAGCACTGGGATGACGGATGTTATACTTTTGTCTAGAATTTATTCTATAAATTTCATTGTTTGCTATAAACGAGAACTGATTGTGTACAAAGAACTTTACATTTGATAATATATACATATAAGGACGTGTTAATATCACCGATCTTCTAAACAGATCTTTGCAGGAGTGCCTGCTATGGGGTTAGAAATTACTCTTATCACCTTATTATTATATATTATTATTCATATATGTATTATAATATCTATATGTAATATATTCCTACATCATCATCATCATCATCATCATCATCATCATCATCATCATCATCATCATCATCATCATCATCATCATCATCATCATCATCATCATCATCATCATCATCATCATCATCATCATCATCATCTCCCTTATCCTGAAAGAGGAATGTCGGGTAACTCTAAGCTCTATGGACCCTGGGCTCATTTGAGCATCTTTTTACCCATTTCATTCATCGTCCGATATGACTTAACGTTGGAGGACGTAGATTACAACAACAACAAAATCATCATCATCATCATCATCATCAACAACATGTTTCTTTTTCTACATACATTATGATACACTCCTGGAAATTGAAATAAGAACACCGTGAATTCATTGTCCCATGAAGGAGAAACTTTATTGACACATTCCTGGGGTCAGATACATCACATGGTCACACTGACAGAACCATAGGCACATAGACACAGGCAACAGAGCATGCACAATGTCGGCACTAGTACCGTGTACATCCACCTTTCGCAGCAATGCAGCCTGCTATTCTCCCATGGAGACGATCGTAGAGATGCTGGATGTAGTCCTGTGGAACGGCTTGCCATGCCATTTCCAGCTGGCGCCTCAGTTGGACCAGCGTTCGTGCTGGACGTGCAGACCGCGTGAGACGACGTTTCATCCAGTCCCAAACATGCTCAATGGGGGACAGATCCGGAGATCTTGCTGACCAGGGTAGTTGACTTCCACCTTCTAGAGCACGTTGGGTGGCACGGGATACATGCGGTCGTGCATTGTCCTGTTGGAACAGCAAGTTCCCTTGCCGGTCTAGGAATGGTAGAACGATGGGATCGATGACGGTTTGGAAGTACCGTGCACTATTCAGTGTCCCCTCGACGATCACCAGAGATGTACGGCCAGTGTAGGAGATCGCTCCCCACACCACGATGCCGGGTGTTGGCCCTGTGTGCCTCGGTCTAATGCAGTCCTGATTGTGGCGCTCACCTGCACGGCGCCAAACACGCATACGACCATCATTGGCACCAAGGCAGAAGCGACTCTCATCGCTGAAGACGACACGTCTCCATTCGTCCCTCCATTCACGCCTGTCGCGACACCACTGGAGGCGGGCTGCACGATGTTGGGTCGTGAGCGGAAGACGGCCTAACGGTGCGCGGGACAGTAGCCCAGCTTCATGGAGACGGTTGCGAATGGTCCTTGCCGATACCCCAGGAGCAACAGTGTCCCTAATTTGCTGGGAAGTGGCTCTGCGATCCCCTACGGCACTGCGTAGGATCCGACGGTCTTGGCGTGCATCCGTGCGTCGCTGCGGTCCGGTCCCAGGTCGACGGGCACGTGCACCTTCCACCGACCACTGGCGACAACATCGATGCACTGTGGAGACCTCACGCCCCACGTGTTGAGCAATTCGGCGGTACGTAACCCGGCCTCCCGCATGCCCACTATACGCCCTCGCTCAACTGCACATACGGTTCACGTCCACGCTGTCGCGGCATGCTACCTGTGTTAAAGACTGCGATGGAGCTCCGTATGCCACGGCAAACTGGCTGACACCGACAGCGGCGGTGCCCAAACGCTGCGCAGCTAGCGCCATTCGACGGCCAACACCGCGGCTCCTGGTGTGTCCGCTGTGCTGTGCGTGTGATCATTGCTTGTACAGTCCTCTCGCAGTGTCGGGAGCAAGTATGGTGGGTCTGACACACCGGCGTCAATGTGTTCTTATTTCCATTTCCAGGAGTGTAGTTTTGATTATATAGGTAATGTATTTTCGTGTAAATTTGATGAAGAAAATATATGCATATAAAAATCAAGTGGTAAATAAATACAAGATTTGTTATGGTAATGTGATTCAAGCACACTCACATATTTTATTCATAACATTACTACAATCATACAGTAACTATTCATAAAATTTATCCCATATAGATACACTAGATACATTATATAAATTGAGAAGGAAATAAACTTTTAGATCTTACAATCATAGGATTATATGCTATAATTGTTTCAAAAGTTTATTTTTAAGTTTAACTTTAAATTAGCCAATATTAAACTGTTTAGTTCTTTGTGAAGACAAGTGAGTACTATTTGCATTTCATTTTTGGTGATTATAGGATATCCAATTCTATAAAAAATAACCTAAATTGGAATACTTTTGGAAATTGCTTAAAAATTCAAATTATTTTTGACTGTAATTTATGAATTTCTAGAGCGTATCCAAACATTCCCATATGGAAGGTAATTATTTATAGCTTTGACATGTACCTTAAATGAAAGCATAGAGCTAGACTGAAAAATTCAATGCCATAACCGGGATTTGTACCACGGATCTTCTGGTTCAAATCCCGGCTATGGCATTAAATTTTTCAGTCTGGCTCTATGCTTTCATAGTGTATCCTACAAACGGGCAGTGTGAAAGAACAGTTAATTTCCATGTACCTTAAAGTATATCAATAACAAAAGTCTGCTTATACAATTAAATGATACAATGTGGCCTTTCATTTATGGCACAGTGGTGGAATAGTGTAATATGGACATCCTGATTCTAAACACTTGAGATGCTACAATGGTGAACTGGTTGGAATGATATGGCGAAAGCTAAAGAAAAAGAAAACAAATACATGAAAACAATAATAAATTTACCCATTGCACAGAATGTGTTGAATATATTCCCTATCCTGTTGAGATACAGAATTTCATAATACAAAAATATGATTAAAGCTTTTCTCTGAATTACGTAATTTATTACTGCCAATTTTAGTTCACCTATTCCTTTTGGATTATCTTACTACATCTGAGTGCAGAGAGTCTACTCCCATTAGCCCTGTCCCCGTAGGGACAAGACCCGGGTCTCTTACAACCAGGGAGTATCCCAAAGGGTCTCTCCGTGGGGCTTTCCATTAGGACAGTACCTAGTTTCCTAAACTGCCCCCCCCTCCTGGTCCGAAGACCAGTCAGGACGGAAGTGGATACGCCACTTACGCGCGTCAACACTCAAGGTGAAGACTACCGATATGACCTCGGTGGGGCCGCCTGGTGAATTATCTTACTACAGTAAAACCTGCCTAAAACGGACCCCTTATATACCAGAAACCTGGAAAAATGGAAAATAATTTTCCCATGTAAAATTAAACTCTAAGCCAGAAAACTGTCTAACAGAAATATTTTTCAGAAACTGTTTGCGTAAATAATCTGATTAAAATGGATTACTTTATGTGTAATGGATTACAACATAAGTACTTTAAAAAAAGTGCAATAATTTTGAGGGTGACTGTACTTGCACCAAAGTTCCATGAACCATAAACTCATAAATTGTAATCCTTTGAGGAAAAGGGAAAACAAATCATTAGCTCTCTCAACTCTCTTCCAACGCACATGGTAAGGGTACAACTGTTTTGCAGTGTGTTCATTCTCAGTTCCGTTTTTATAAGTGATCAAGTATGAGTAGAAGAAAACTGAATTTTAAAACCATTTAAAACCACTTTTCAAACTATAAAAACACTTTAGCTTCACTTACATTTAAAATTAGGACATGTTTCGAGGAACATGCGTCCTCATCATCAGCTGATGTTCGACTGGTTCTTCAGATGACCGCCTGAATTTTGGTGATTTTTTAAAACTAGTCTGTGTGTACACAAATTCTGTAAAATGAGTCGTTCTAAACATAAGACACTATGAAAAATTCAATGCCATAGCTGGGATTTGAACCACGGATCTTCTGGTCTCCGTTCAGCCGCTCTAAATCATTGAGCTTTGGCCAACGTGCCAACATGACATTAAATTCTCCAACTGACTCGTGTTTTTCCTGATAAACCACTCATGTCATGTTGGCACGTTGGCCATAGCTCAATGGTTTAGAGCAGCTGGACGGAGACAAGAAGATCCGTGGTTCAAATCCCGGCTATGGCATTGAATTTTTCAGTCTGGCTCTACCCTTTCATAGTGTGTCCTACACATGGCTAGTGTGAAAGAACAATTAATTTCCATAAGACATTATCATTAAAGTTATTGAAGAACACAGAAAGAACAAACGTACAGCTATAGAATTAACGGTGTTGTTTAAAAAGGGGAAAACTCAGATTTATTGGACTTTGAAAAAATAAAACTTAAGACGAGTGATTAAAAGGTACAGCAGGACATGTGAAATAAATAAAAAAATCTGCATAGTATGATGAGCTAAATCACACAGTGTTTGAGTGGCTTCTTAGAGGGCGCGCTAAAGAAATACCCATTTCTGGACCATTGCTTCAGACTCAAGCTTTAGAGACAGCAAGAAAATTAGGCAAAGACAATTTCAGAGCTTCTAATGGATACCTGGAGAGTTTCAAACATCGCCATGACATTATTTTGAATGTTGTGTGTGGTGAAGCAAATGATGTTGATATGCAGACAGTAGCAGATTGGAAAGAGAAAACTGAAAACAGACAGAGAAACTAGGCGATAAACTACAATTACTATATGTAAGTTAAAAGTATAGTATATAATACATATCAGCCTACACCTCATTCTATATCATTTCTTCACTGTGAACCTGTGGGACTATTTCATACTTTCTTTGTATTCATACACAACCCTCTGTAAGATGGAAACCCGTGTAAACGGAAAATAAACGCGTGAACGATTGCATTCCATTTAAGAGAGGTTTTACTGTATACTATTGACTTTATAGCACACTAAAAGAAATAATCAAGATATACCACTTCTTACATAAAAAGAAAATGTATGAGCACAGTTTTAAATTCAACGGAATTCATATCTACAATAAACTGCCAACTTAAATAAAAAACATTGAGTCCTTCACAAAGTTTAAAAGCACATCAAAGAGGTATTTGTTACAAAAGTGTTATTACTCAGTAAAAGAGCATTAAAATGACAAAGGGTAGGAATAAAGGAATGTAAATTTTAATTATTAATTTGATTATTATGCTTAACAAATTATTGTAATTCTTGTTTCTTGTTACTATTTTTTGTGTAGTTAGTAATTTGACAATTCCATATCATGAGTTGTTGATTTACAGATGCAATAAATGAATATGAATACAGGATAGTAAAAGGAACCAGTCTCATAAAATGTATTCATTAAATCTTAAACAATATGCTGGAATGGTAATTTGAAAATTGACAACATTTCTGAAATATGTAATCCTCCCTATGCATTTAAGAGCCTCTCTAAACATATTCTTCTTCTTCTGCCTGCCTTGGTAGTGTAGATGGTAGCGTGTCTGCCTTATGTTCAAGAGGTCCCCAGTTTGAATCTCGTCAGGGTGAGTTACCTGGATAAGGTTTTCTCCGGAGTTTTCCCTTATACTAAAAGACAAATGTTGGGTAACTCAGCTCCATGGACCCTGGACTCATTTGAGCATCATTTCATCCAATTCATTCACCATCTGATATGACTTAACGTTGGAGGGCATAAATTACCCCCCTCCCCCCCAAAAAAAATTCTGCACCACAAACACAGATTGTTCAGTCAGGAATATTTTCAGCTTAATTTAAATGAAACCACATTGCACAATTGCACAGGCAGTGACCATCATTCACAACCTTTGTTAAAATAGAGATGGTGTTGTGAGTTTGGAATGCAACAACCATGCTCTCTATAGCAGAGCTAAATAACATCTTGCTACCAATTATGTTTTGAAAGTTTAACTTGCAATGCTGTGGATTGAATAAAAGATAATATTGCATTTGCTGTATCTTAGATTTAGATGCAAAATACTTTTATTTGCAAATTTGGTATATAAGTTAGTGAAATTTTACTTCAGTGAGTTTACAGGAAAATCAAAGGATAAATAATAAAGGATGGTAAAAAAAGTGAGATAAAGGAAAAGGAAGGACAAAAGGAAGTAGAACAAGTGAAAGCAGCAAAGAAAGAAACAGAGTAAGGGCTAGCTGGAAGACAAGGGCCAGGATGACAACCACTAGACAGCCCTTAAAAAAAATAAAAAGTCAGATTCTTATCTAAAAATATAACAATTTGTAGCTTAAAACTTCACTTATCTTATAAAAAATGATGATATTTTAATTAAATTTAAAGGGAGCCGATTAATGACACTAAACAACACTTACTTTTAAATTTTTCCGGTTTTTAAATGTTTCCGGAAAAATTTAGAAGTATGTGTTGTTTAGTGTAATTAATTGACTCCCTCTAAATTTAATTTATCATAACAACACTGTTTTCAACACTTCCAAGAAAGGAATTGATGATATTTTTCTTATAAATTGTCCGGGATCGCAATTTCATGTAAAGCTTTTACACATCTTGAGCCGGAAACAGCAAAGCTGTTGCCATCGTTACGAACGCTAGATGTTAATATGTTCTTGTTAGTACTACCAAAATCTGAAAATAAAACAAATTTGAAAACAGAATTGACTGCCAGTATTTCAAAATTCATTATGAGATGTTTGTTTTTTAAAATAAATATCTTTTCCCAAACCATTAAATCTGTCGGACCATTTAATTGTTTCAATAATTTAACTTTGGATTTATTTCATGGTTAAATGACCAAAAATGATCTGCTATTGCCAATTTATCAGTCTGTTTATACTTAATGTTACGAAAATGCTCTTTCGCTCTGGTTTCTAAATTACGTTTTCTCTTTCCAATGTAAACTTTATCACAATCGAAACAATTAAACTGATAAATGCCAGATTTTTTATTATTAGGAATTCTATCCTTTTTAGAGAAACACAACAGATTTTTAATACTATATTTATTTTGAGGAAATACATAATAAAATGAATAAAATAAATAATAAAATAAATAATAAATCCAGAAGTTAAATTTTTAAAACAATTAAATGGTCCGATAAATTTAATGGTTTGGGAAAATATATTTGTTTTAAAAAACAAGGATTGTGTAATGAATTTTGAAATACTGGCAGTCAATTCTGTTTTCAAATTTGTTTTATTTTCAGATTTTGGTAGTACTAACAAGAACATATTAACTTCTAGCGTTCATAACGATGGCAACAGCTTTGTTGTTTCCGGCTGAAGATGTGTAAAAGTTTTACATGAAATCATGATCCCGGACAATTTATAACAAAAATATCATCATTTCTTATAAGATAACTGAAGTTTTAAGTTAAATTTTTTTTATATTTGTAGATAATTGTTTGCTTCACTGGTACTAGCTTCATATTTTACGTATTTAGTCAGATTCTTGTTGTACTAGAATATAGTTACCTTTAAGATTTTATCTGAAGGAATCTAAATTGATAAATACTTATAAATTTAAATAAGTATTCTATTCTATTGTTCATTAAATATGAAATAAATTTGTTATTAAACCAATATAACTTAAGCAAAACTAGACAAGCTTCAAATGTAAATAAGAATATTTTGGGAACAAACATACCCTCCAGCACAGGTATGGCTTGTGCTAAATCTGCTTCACACTCATTTTTTAATTCTTGGGCTGCTGCAGCTTGAACATTAGCTACATTTTCATCCTTTCTGACTTGTTGTGATGCAATTTGTACTTTTACTGTTTCTTTTTCAATAGTATTCATCATGGTAACTGTCTGCTCTGCTGCTGCCACTAGTTGAGGCTTTAACTCTGATAATTCTCTCTGCATAAGATGTACCTAAATGTACAGCATATAATTAATATTCATTGTCCAATAATTATAATAATTCTAAGTTTACTAAATCCTGTTAATAATAATATGGGGCAAAGAGAAGGTAGCAGAATATATTTGTGGTAGCAAGTCCAGAATTTGTTACTATCCTTCAATTCTTTCCATTACATTTGGTTGGGGAAGGTGAGGAGGCTGTAAAATTTTACTAATAATCTCACTGAATGGATGTGACCATTGCTAGATGATATCACTATTAAGTCCACCTTGAGCCACAGTGTGAATGTTTCAAACCCATTTTTCCTGATAAGTATTGGGAAAGGTAAAACCCAGCAAGCTAAGCAAAATTATGAATAATGAATTCCAGAGATTAGGCTGTGCCATGGTCGAGTGGTTAGACTGCTCGACTCTCATCAAGGCAGCCTGGGTGAGAGTTCCAAGGCAACCACAAAGTGAGATTTGTGGTGAACAACACAGCACATGGGCAGGTTTACTCCGGGATCTCCAGTGTCTCCCACAATCATTCCACCAGTTGTTCCATCATCATTTTCATATCATTTATCTCGTCCTAATACTATCGTCCACTTTTCTCACCCTCACATCAGGCTGATAACCCATCCTGGTTCTCTATCAGATCTAAAGCTATGGTTCCTCAGACCCAATCTGAAGGATAGAGAAACAAGAATCCCCTAACACTGCAATAAGTGGTAAACTAGGGATATGGTAAAGGAGAAGAAGAATTCCAGAGATTTAGAAATTTTTCAGTCTCAAATTTATTACTGTAACTTGGTAAGAGTTAAAGCACTGCATGGTGTACATGTGACAATATTTCATACTTTATTTTGTGAGTCTGTTAACAATTTACATGAACTCTCCGCAATCTGATCAATTGATGAACAATTTAATTTAGCAATTTGCAGATATAAACTCTTTGAAGATGGTAATCAGTATTGTACAATTGGATTTCATTGTTGCAAAAAAAAAAAAAAAAAAAACACACGCACACACACACACACACACGCACACACGCACGCACGCACGCACGCACGCACGCACACACACACACACACACTAAACCATTATGGGAAATGGACTTTTAAAGAAACTAAATTAGTACTGAATATACAAGGGAATTCATTGACTATCTAAATATCATAAGACTAGACCAACAATAAAATGTAAATAAGCGATTGAAAACAAGTGTAAGTGTACTACATAAACAACTATTGCAGTTAGGCTCACTATAAGGAACTACTAAAGCCATATCTATTACATACAACACCATGTTAATTATAAGCATAACATAGTGTGGCACATTGTGTACTAATATGGCATGTAGTATTGCTTCAATTGAAATGGAGCATACCATACTTATGTAATAAAAAAACATACACACACCTGCACGCACACATGCATCCACATTCTCACACTTGCACATGCACTAAATGTATATTATAGCACTTGCCTGTTGTTCTGCAAAAGCTAGCTTATCCAAACCACCTAGATAGCGCAGTTTTGCTGTCATTATTTCTTGTTGCTTTGCATTGGTGAGTTTACTGAATGACTGTATTTGATCTAAAATTGCAGCAGATGTAAGATATAGTTTTGTTCCTTGTTCAATTTCGAACTTATCATAAATATTCCTGAAACAATATAAAACATACCTTTTAATGGTTAAGTGCCTTCCTTTTGAGTTTGGCAAAAATATATACTAGCAATTTAAAAACTGCATGGATACATTTTACGTGTGCTCATGGTTGACACATTTATTGGGTTTAGGATTAAGTATAAAATTTCTGAAGTAGTTTCATATACTACAAATATCTTATTCTTATGGTGCTGAGTGGTATTTGCTTGGAGACCAAAAATTCATGTAATTTGGATTATGCACATGTACATTAAACTGCTATTATATTTGTTTTCTTGCATGCTGTTATGGCAAGTGGAAAGTCAAAACCATAATCAGAATTTTTGCAGCTCCTTTGGTCAGCATGTTCATCAGCATGTCTAGATGCATTTCACCAAAGGAAATAGGTTTCAAGATTGAAAGAACTATTTGTAGCTGGGTTTTAACACTCCATTTCTTATATTTTTATATTATTGAGGGACTAGTTTTGGAAACCGTTGCTTCCATTTTTAACCTTATAGGTCCGACTATCATCGTTTTTATTGTCTGCTGTCTTCTCTGTGGTAGTGGATCTATGAACTTCTTCATCAAGTTATTATCGATTGGTGCAATTTCAAAGTTTATTATTCAGTCCTTATATTTCTGTATTAAGATCTCAGAGGAAATGGCCAGAGCCTCCTTAGCTTTGTGCTCACGGTAACTACAGCCTCTGAGAGGAGGCTATATATACATGTATCACAGCTTTATTCATTCATCATCCTGATAATGGGAGAGATGTATGCAGCCAAAACATCGATGGCTAATCATCTATACACTTGGCTTGAAGCCAGAGAACATCTAGAATATATTTGTTTCAGATCTTATTTTAATATATATTTATATTGCTGTACACAGGAAAGTTGCACATTCAGATAATTACATAAACAACAATAGTTTCAAACCCTTAACACACAAACATGCAGTACTAAACAACTTAACACACAGATGGTGTACACTCCCCTGAACAAATACGAATATCATCTAGAATATGAACATACAGCAAACACAGCCAAAAGCCACAAGTTTAACATAATAACAATCGGCAAGAAAATTGTAAAATTTAAATGAAAGAAACATAAGATAACACAGATCTCTTCCAAGAGGAAAAACAATTGAAATTTAGGAAATCCACATATCATCCAAAAACATTTTACAAATTTAAGATGATTTTCAGGAAGCACATCAGCCTAGCCCCACAGAACAAATTTAGCATAGAGAAATTAGTTTGTAATACATTAAACAATTTTGGAACACAAGACAAAACAGCTGCAATTTACAAAATCAATTGTTCAGATTGTAATAAATTATATATAGCAAGACAAAAAGAAATTTGGAAACCAGACTAAAGGAACATATGAGATACTTAAAATACAAAAAGATGGACAATCTGCAGTTTCATACTATTTATGGATGACGAACCACAACATAAAACCAAACATTATGCTAATCAAACCGACCAATCAGATAGCAGAATTGGACACATGGCAGAAGATTTTCATTTAGAACTACAAACAACAGTTAATGAATTTTGATTTGCCCCCACCAAGCCCTCTCTGGAAGTACAATTCAAAGCCATAGCCACATGATGTTGCCATGATAGATAACCACTACAACAGAAACACCAACATAGGTCAGTGAGACCCATTCTGAAGATGGGAGCACATGTTCCCGAAATATGTTAATAGTGAGTAAACTAAGTGATGTTAGTGTTACTAGTGCCAGCTCATCTTAAGTAAACAATATACACACTTTAGTGATGGATAACGGTCATGTTATCTGGTCACAGAAACCTCCAGCAATATTACATTCCAGTATTAAATCTGATTTGCTAAAATGCTGTTAAAATAAATACCACAAAAGGAATGCTTTTACCTTGTTGTGGCATGAAAAAACTTAAAGCTCTCTATTGCAGCATTTTTTATATCTTCTGAATAATCTACATCTGTTAGACGTTTCAATGCAACCTTCTCCATGGCTTCTTCTGGCCAATCCTGTAAGAAAGCAACATTTCTCTATAAACAAACATGGCAAAATAAATGTAATGATTAGACCCTGGAATTTCATGCAAATGCTTGTTTCTGATAATTTAGTATGTTAAAAAAATAGTTATCCCTTAGCAAATAATGTCTTATATGTTCTAATGAAGCCAGTTTTATTTTGCATAAGTGATATTTTAAGGATATTTCTACTTAAGAACATATTTATTTTTATTTTAAATATTTTAATGTACATCTTAACATTTTTTCCCATTTCTCATGACTATTATCTAAGTTGATGATGATAACGATGATTATGATTATGACAACAATGACAACCAAGAAATATAAACATTTTATGAGAAATAGAACTCCAGCTACTGCTGGTTACTGTGTTTTGATTCAGAAGAACCATAATCTTGAACATCTCTGTAAATTAAGTCGCATGGCATGTAATGTTTCATTTTCAACAAGAAATTATTCCCCCCCCAGCTTTACTTTAAAACCAAATGAACAATAATGCATCACCAATTTGCTTTAAATCTATCCATTGACATGCCAGAAGAAAAAAGTAGTAAACAAGATGTAAGAAAGAAATATGTTTCTGAAGACAAAAGTTTCTATTGATGGCAAAATAGTCCTCTGTGCAATAGTGAAAAATAGATAAGTTTTTAATTATCTAATAACTTAGCAATTGTTTTTATTAGTTTAATTTGAACCTTGGCGAATTTACATAAATTGTTTTTATGTACAGGGTGGGCAAAATTAAAGTGGCCCAGAAAATACTTTCAAGCAGAGCTTCAATGTGTGTCTCACAGTTTAGTAAATGAGCACAGCACTGCCTCTACATCAGTGGAGGATATTTCCAGCATTTACTGAGATGGACGGTGCACCTTTTCATAATCAGGGGAGAATATTATTGTCCTTTTGCCACAATCTGACTTCATTTCACGTACAGTATTTTGTTTTGTGCAAATAAATTGTTTGAGTTCGCACACATGTCCTGTGTGTCGACTTCTTCATTTTCCCATCTCATTTCTTAATTCTGTACATGTGTCATGTATATTAGTATATGAAATTGTAAACCCATTCTAGACCACTTTCTTGAAAATATTTTCTGGGACACTTTTATTTTACCCACTCTGTATTAATCAAAATCTTAGCAAACTATAATTTACTCATTTTATCTGCTATGGGTGGAATTAGTGAAGTTCACTTTTATCTAACAGGCACTATTTGAAAGGAAAATTCAACTCCAATAACATAATGGTAACACAGACTAGCAAATGTGTATATTGTGACTTTATGGGTTCGTAGAATTATAAGTCCAATTTGCAGAAATTCAAAATGTTATTTATTTCCATAGAAGTACACTTTGGTCAACCCTCACAACCCTCACGTACACAATTACAATCTTCCAAGGTCGCTGTCCATAAACAAAAGCATTCACACAATTCATAACTGAAGATGTCCACCATAGTTGTGGACGAAACGTCTGGAAAATCCAAGTCCAGCAGACCACAGCATAACAGCCCGGAAATAACTCTTAGCTATCTTTATCTGTTTTGGCATACTCTTTAATTCCGTGCTGCACTATCAGTCCCTTATCTCCCTGCACCGCACTGTCCCTTTGTGCACGTTGCCACCAGCTGCGACAGTATACAAATCAGGGGCAGTTTCTCAATAAGGTAGCATGTTTGCACTACCACCAAAATGCTGGGTCTCTCTTTATTGCAATGGCATGTTCAATTTGGAGTTCATTTCGACCTTGTCTAGTGCAATGGACCTCAGCGTGCTGTATTGTTTGCAGGTGCCAAGTAGTTCACTCCCAGATGCAAACCACCGGCATACAAGGGCAGAATGGACCTAGGGACTGCCGAGGCAAGTAGGGGGAAGTGAGGGGCATAAGACTGCATAAGGTTGGTTAACCTAGCAGCCAGAGAATAGTGTATGCCAAGCGTTGTCATTCTGCTTTCAGTGCCATCTATTATTTTCATATTAAATGTTCGCATCGGTCAACTATTGGCTCCAATACATAGCCACATGTTTTGTGTCATGTTTTGTGTCATGTTTTGTTAGCTGTGTCGTGTTTTGAGTAGTGAATCAGAGTGATTTATTTAAATACTGGTAAACTGTGTTGTAAGGAGAAACAATGAATTCTATACAGTGTCTATTAGCACAACCTTTTTAAAAAATGAGCTTAGAAGGAAAAACTGAAAGTAAGCGACTTGGAAGTCCCATTCCAAATATAAAAATCACATAGGTAGTTAAAACAAAAACAACATGTTTTAACAGAAACTTTAACAAGAAAGTATATGAGAAATATAATTTAATGTGTGGTTGTGTGGCAGTGAAAATCCGTGGACAAAACATGGCATGAATAATTTGCAGCACCTTCATGATCACACTAAAAAACATGTAACTTCAAAACTGCACACGAAAATCACAATCAGTTTTGCTATGCTTGACAACATAAGTATAGCAAAGCAGATGGACAGTGCATATCGGAGAACAATTGAAGAACACATCCAGAAAGCGGCTCAAAATAGGTATTTTAAACAATATTGTTAACTGCATTAGGTTTTGTGCAGCCTTTGAGTTAGCTCTACGAGCACAAGATGAGTCAGCTATATCAGGCAGTCCTGGTATTTTTCGAGGACTGTTAAACTTAAGTGCAGAGCTAGACTGTAATCTGAAAAACCCATCTGGAGGATAATACAGTGTTTAAGGGGACCTCCAAGACAATCCAGAACGAAATCTTACAATGTATCCTTGAAGCCTGTCATGAAGAGGTATAAAAAAGAATCAAAGATTCCCCATTTTTAGCTATATAAATAGGTGAGTGTTATGCTCTAGAGTGTTTTTGAAGTACGCATGTTGTGTTCTATGCTGTGAATAACTGTATACAGCATTCTATAGTGACAGGCTTAAAGAACCATTTATTACTTTAAAAAAATTAAATTGCATGGATAACTTTGTGAACCACCAATATTTAAAGCCACCAGCTGCCCCTGATACAAATATAAGAGGTGTGTAACAGCAGGGAACTTAAAATGTTGGTTGTTTGCTGCTATAAGGGTTACATAAACAGCAAGGAAAGTTAGAAAACAAAGAAGTACAAGTGGAATAATTCAAATATGTACTAGAATTAGTAGTCAGTATATAAAAGTAATAAACATGTTGGGTGAGTATGTGTGGAGCTTAAGGACCTATTAACAGCTACATCTCTTGGGCCCGTAAACATATTGACAATCTAAAGATAATTGTTATAAACCAAATAAACCTGATTGCATATACATATACATAAGATATTAGTGCACATTTCAAAAGCTTTTACTGGATACCTGAATGCATATTTTCAGGGCTTTTAGTGCACACAGCTTTGAGGTCTAGTAATAATATTCCATTTTACCTGTAATTACTAACTACATACTATATGTAATATTTAATATACTAATGTTAATAATCATTACTATATTACATATTGCAATTAAGGTTTACTACATTTTTTTATATTATATTTTATTAGTGTTAGCAATATGTTTGAAAGCTGTTCTGATTATTGTGATTGTTTTATTATAGAGTCACTATAACTGATCTTGTGCACAATTTCATTATTACTTTTGAATACAAGGTGAATACTTATGGCATTAACAATCAGTCAAAAGCAAAACATATATTAATTTGGTTATTCAGTATGTATCTCATATTACTTAATATAAACATTGACATTATGCATGTTTGGAAGAATTTAATAACAGTGACATCAAAGTTAATTGAAAAAATTATTTATAGTCAGTTTTTTGTCACTTTGTCACTTACATTGTTATATTATTGAGGAACTAGTTTCGGAAACCATAGCCTCTATTATCAACCTTTTGCAACTTTGGTGATAAACCAAAATAAACTGACAACATGTGAGAACATATTCATATGGAAAAATAAGGCCCAAGTAATAAACTTTGAAATCCTACCAGAAGATAATTTGACAAAGAAGTTCATAGTTCCACCACCAGAGAGAAGAGAGTAGACGAGAGAGAGAGAGAGAGAGAGAGAGAGAGAGAGAGAGAGAGAGACAGCAAGGTAGCTACCCTACCATTACCAGAAAAAGACAAGCAATGCGGGAGAAAATGGAATGAAGCACAGTTATAACCAGTTTGAAGTTCTGCACAGAATGGAGAAAGAAATTGCCATAGGCACTATACAAGGTTTCAACAAGAATCCAAAATTTATGCCAAAATACATAAGAATAGAAAGCCAATGCTAGTGCTAGGTCATTCCCTGCTTAAATTATCAGGTAACCCATGTAAGGAGAAAGGATGTAAAATATTGCTATCCAGGCACAAGGATAACTGAACGACAGTGGAAAGTGTAAAATATGGACTTAAAAGAGAAGAACTAAGAAATAGTGCTGATGCATACTGGCACCAATAACATCAATTATTGGTAGATGTGTTTTATTTGCCACTTAGTGTATTAATGTACAACAAACTAGATAAAGAAATAATCAATTTAGTTCCCAAATCCTTTAAAAATAAGCTAAGAAAGCTGCTCCTAAGGGAACAGTATTTAATATAAATGACATCTTGAATGATTTACATTGTCCTCATTCCCCTGAATTAAAGAATTTATAATATACCTTCAAGCAGCTGCTCAGTGTAATATATTTGTATTCAGATTTGTATTTTAAATTAACTGTAGCTTGATAAGTTGACCAAAGACATGAATAGCTGTCACTGTAAAAACTTGTAATGTAACTATCTCATATGTATTTCCTGAGGCTTTCACAGCAAATGCCATAAAGAACAGTAAAGTTATCTTCCAGGCTTGTAGGCCGTCATCCAATAGGAATGGAATATCCAGGCGTTTTGCCAAGGACTGTGCTTGGCATCTTCAAGAGCAGTGATCCGTGTTCATCAGAGCTCGATATCATATATGCTGATATGTTCAAACACAATATACATTACATTTAAGGGAGAGTTGATTAATGACAGTAAACAATACTTACATTTAAAATAAGACTTGAAGCTTTCCTGGCAATGAATATATTCAAGATATTCTTGGGAAACAAGCCAGGTTAAAAGACGAGAAACGATTTCTAATAGTCTTTTCACCTGACTCATTTCCCGAGTATAACTTGAACACTTACATTTAAATATCCCAGAACATGTTTTGGAGGCTACTTTCCTCCATTGTTAACTGGACATCGACTGAGTCCAGTTGACAATAGAAGAAAGTAGCCTCCAAAATATGTTCTGGGAAATTTAAAAGTATGTGTTGTTTAGTATCATTAATCGACTTACCTGTAAACTTAATTTATTACAACAACACTGTTTTCAACACTTCCATGAAAGGAAATTACAATATACATTATTTGAATAGTTAGAGTCAAACTAAAAATACAATGCTATTTCTGGAATTTGAACCACGGATCTCCCGGTCTCTGTCTGGTTGCTCTTAACCATTGAATTACAATGTCCAACATGCCAGCATGTCACTAAATTCTCAAACTGACTTATGTTTTTCCCTGTAAATCACTAGGAGTTCTCATATATAATGAGATACACACTGTTTTGTGGCGACCTACTGCGCTATAAGTATTTGAGTTGCAGACTTCATAGTTAATGTTTCAGTCTGACTCTACTTATCCAAAGTTTAGCCTAACATGGCTTGTTGGAAGAACAATTAATTTCCATCAGTTAATGTACATTGTTCCTGAAGGACAAAAATAAAGTATCAAATATTAAATAAAGGATATTATCAATATGATGTATCATTAACTATGCTATCTTTTTATGATTAAGAAACTCATTTTCTATATACTAATTTACAGCTTTGGCAAGTGGAATTGAACATGAAAAGTTCAATGCTACACCTGAAATTCGAACCAAATAACTTCTAATCTTAATATTTCTTCACATACCTGAAACCAGTCAATAGTACAGCAGCTGATAAATGATGGAAAGCATTTTATTTGATATTGAAAAAGTTGCCCGTTAGGATTACAGCACAATGCTAAATGAAGATTTTGTTTACAGCTGTCAGTAAAATAGTTCAGCACAGCTGTAACACTGATATCTAAATTTCGTTTTCCTTCTTGTGCAGCCAATCTTACTTGCTGAAACATTGAATATAACACATACTGCATATAATGAAATGCATCATCTGGGTCAAAAATTTCAAGTAAGTAAAAAGGGAGTGGTAAATTACCTACTCATTAGAAATAATAAAAAAGAGGTTTCGTAAATCACATAATAAGTTTAATTCTTCATAAACTCAGAGGAAACAGAGCTGGATGTTAGGTCATTCTAAAATTTCAGCATCTGTTTCCATTCATAAAACTATTCGTAGTCAGCTTTTCACACTATTTCACTTACATTTTAATTCTACGAGGGACTACTTTCGGGAGCTGTCACTTCCATTTTCATCCACGAAGGCCTGTCTGTCATCTGTTGCTCTTGCCTGCAGTCTTCTTCCTTGAGGTGGAACTATGAACATATTTATCAAATTATTGACTGGTGGGATTTCAAAGCTTATTACTTAGTCTTTATATTTCTGTATTAAGATGTTCTCCCACATTGTCAGTTGCTTATGTTTATCACAGATTTTAATAATTTTGGATATGAGTCAATGTTATGATTTTCATTCCAAAAGTGAAATGCTACTTATTTGTCTTCCTATTTCCATTAATGTTATTTGACTCTGGAACTTAGGTTTCTTTTAGATTACACTATGTCGCATTTTTCATAATCCTTACAACTTATTTGGCATATTCTGGATCCACTGATTGGTGGAATTTCATCTTTTGTTTTTCAATTTAAGAATTTTGTTATTGAGTGTCTATTTACAGATGCCAAGATGCTGTCTAAAGATCTTCGTGAATTTATTACATTTTTGTGTGTGGTATGCAAATCCAATGAATATGCTGCTGCCTTCTGTTTCTTTGGTGAATGTGTTAGCTTTTTTAGTGCTGTTTTCCTTATTTTAACCTTTTTTTAATTTTCTTAAATACCAGACTTTTGTTGTATCCATGTTATTCTGCCATGTGAAGTATGGCATTTTGTTCCTTGTAGTATTCTGCTTCATCCATGAGTATTATGACTAGTTTGTATGCAAGATTGTTTATTATTTCATGTTTATGTGTAATTAGGTTATAGCTATGACTTTTATATAAGTTTCGACTATGTTGGCTTCCTGTAAATTCAAAAACTTATTTTTGTGTCATTCCTAATGACATTTAGGGCCAAAGAAGAGAGCTGTCCATAGACTAGATTGTGTAGTTTTAATGCATTGGACTTTCAAGGTTGAAAATGGAAGTAACAGCTCACAAAACTAGTCCCTCGAAAAATTAAAATATTAGTGACATAGTATGAAAAACTGGCTACAGATAGTTCTATAAATTCATTTGTAAGTCATTGTTGGATTGCTTTGGATTATGGTACAGAGGGGATTTGGCACTGTGACCAGTATTGATCTATTGTACCTTTGCCTCAAATGAGGCATATTCAGGAGGAAGGATGAGGCAAGAGGTGACCGAGGGCAGCTGTCCCAAGGAGCCATAGTTCAGAGGACAGGGTCTCTACATTTTATATGTCACTGTTACTAAATTCTTCCAAATATCACATAATCTTTTCTCATTTTTAAAATACATAACCTTCTTACAATATCATAGTAGCATGCTAAGCACGTAGATGTATTATTACTTAAGAGAGATCAACGACTATCAATTGTAGTAATCGTTTGTTATACAGGAATACTGTTTATCACACACACACACACACACACACACACACACACACACACACACACACACACACACACACACACACACACACACACACACACACACACACACACACACACACACACACACACACACACACACACACACACACACACACACACACAGACACACACACGCACGTATGCACACATGCACGCACACACTTATTCTTCAACTAAAATATAGATTGGATGGCAAGTGCTCAAATAACCAAGCAGAACAAATAGCTATATTGAAAGTGCTACAAGAGCTTCAAAACAATATAGACTTAGCACTTGAAGAAAAGACAGCAGCAATTTACTCAGATAGCAAGTTAACGCTGGACACACTGGTAAGCAACATCAAGCACAACTCAGTCGTGGAGGGCATTGCAGCCACTCTAACATCTCTGCAACAAGATCATTGGAGAATCCACTTGAAATGGGTGAAAGCCCATGTAGGAATAACTGGCAACGAGATGGCTGATAAATTGGTCAAGGCAGCTGCTCAAGATGAAAGACTGCCAATCATTTACAATAAGGTTTCCAAGTCAATGATCAAAGCAGCCATAAAAGAAAGAGGACATGAACAATGGCAACATAGGTGGAACAGTACAAATAAAGGGGCTCTCTGTAAAACTTTCCTCCCAAAAATCAAAGATAGGTTAAAGAGAAAACTTCTCATTACACCAGAACTTACTGCTATAACCTCAGGTCATGGAAAAACTAAAGACTACCTGTACAGGTTCCACATTATTGATGATCCAAAATGTACATGAAGTAACCTCCGACAAACAGTTAACCATTTAATCTTTGAATGTAAAGACACACAACAGCAGAGATCCTATTGGTGGCAGAAGTGCACCCACCCATGCCCGCCTGCCCATCCGTCCATCCGTCCGTCCATCCATCCGTCCGTCCGTCCGTCCGTCCATCCGTCCATCCCTCCATCCCTCCATCCCTCCCTCCATCCCTCCCTCCCTCCCTCCCTCCCTCCCTCCATCCACCCCTCCATCCACCCCTCCATCCACCCCTCCATCCACCCCTCCATCCCTCCCTCCATCCATCCCTCCCTCCATCCATCCCTCCATCCATCCATCCATCCATCCGTCCGTCTGTCCGTCCGTCCGTCCGTCCGTCCGTCCATCCATCCATCCATCCACACACATACACACACACACACACACACACACCCACACACACACACACAAACACACACACACACATATACATACAGAATTTATTAACAAATATAGATTTCTTAAATTAGAGCTCTCATAAACAAATCATAGTGAACAACCAAAGGATATACACAAAAACAAGCAAATTTGTATGTTTATATGAAGAAATAAGATTATACACCACAAAAATTATTCTTCAATATAATTAGTGACCCTTTATTATCACAGATCATCTCGTCTTTGTCATCTTTGTAATTTGCTAGGACTTATTTTGAAAATTGTCCAGGAAATTAATAAATAGATTGAAAGGATACATGACTAATTATGTGATACGATTTCACTTCACTGTATCAAACTTCAGTACTTCAACTTGATTAAAGATCTAATTATTTTAGAGTAGGATATTGTTGTCTCATACATTGCTCATTTTTCCTTATGAAATTCATCTGGCTGTTCTTCACTAATTACCATCTGATGGTAAGTTCTATGATGGCTCTATTGCATGAACTAGGTTATACAACATAGTTATATACATAATTATACTGATAATCTGAAATATTCCTAATTACACTATTCAAAATTTATGCAGCCATTTGAATTTCAACTTATTTCTAGTCTGTTTAAATTATGTAGGTATACAGTATTTGAAACTTTATTGCCTACTTCATATAGTAAGTTCTTTTTTTGCTACTGAGAAAGTTAATTACAGTAACAAAGGAAAGACATGGGAATGGGGGTATTTCAAACTACACAGAAATCATTAACTCCAAATGGCAAAGGGTATTTC
This sequence comes from Mantis religiosa, assembly GCA_030765055.1. Taxonomy (NCBI): domain Eukaryota; kingdom Metazoa; phylum Arthropoda; class Insecta; order Mantodea; family Mantidae; genus Mantis; species Mantis religiosa. The sequence continues at coordinate 76,844,218 of CM060950.1, read as the reverse complement.
TTATTTATTTTACGTAGTCAGTATTTGCATCAATCATTTATACCCCAGAAATTACCTTATTTGTTCATAAACACCAAAACATGATACTTATTATTTCATTGCCACGTGCTATTAAAATCTAATATTAAAAATGTTATTATCACTATAAAGAGCATTATTTAATAAAATTAATGTAGTTAACAGTATATATCTAATGCTTGTTGAGAAGAATTAAAGAATTTGTAGGAAAGCTAAATAAAGGTTTTCATTTTTATACATATTTTTTAATATTGAAATATAGATATAACGTAATATGCATTTGATAACCATGTAACAAAGAAAAAAAAACAGTAAAAATAAGCATACAAAGGCAGTCAAGTATGAAGACAGAAGGCTAGGTAAATATTTCTGGTTTACGAATAGAAAATAGCAGTGAATTCATGAAGTACCACTGCAAAAAGTACAGCTCTTTCTTTATAAATTAAATATTCTTGAAACATATGCATCATTAACAAATAACAATACCATAATTATGAAGATTTATAAATTATAAGTACAGAATCTACTTAATTCATGCAAAATAAATTTCAAATTTGATCAACTTCAAATCTTACCTCAACAATTTCTTGCTGTTCATAAATGTTGTATAAGTTTGGTACCTCAGCTGAGCACAATAAGGAACTAATATCCTGCAGAATACACTGTTTTTTCAACTGGTACTCAGATAAAAGCACTATAGTACTTTTATATTCAACACCTGCAGTTCTGAGAACTTGTTTTAAATCATCCCTCCATTCTTTAATACCTATTCAAAATATAGGTTTCAAGCATTAGGAAGAAAGTCTGACAACAGAAAACTTTAAAGAATCAAAATAGACATAATTAAACACGAGTTAATTGAGCATGAATTATGGATAGTCTTGGACTATATACTTTCTGTTGTAGAGGAAATAGGCATTTTTGTTTGGCCTTAATTGCATAACATTCCCCATAAAGATACACTAATATTAATTTGTACGTAATTAATACTTCTATATATATATATATACACACATTAATGTGTATACTTCATAGTTTATTTTTTATAGATAGTATAGATATAAAAGCCCTATACCTCAGACAATGAAGACTATATGTTACGAGATTAAGGTTTATTTATTCTTTCTCGTACTATATGAAAAAGATCTTATACATTATATTCACTACATTACCTCTATTTACTATTATTTATTTGTGTATAACTTTGACAAATTATTTTTATAAAAGCTATTTGTTCCTTCTATTTCATATTCAGTAAGGTAAGTCTTTGCTGAAACTGTTTCATTACTATTGTAGGTACATAGGATAGGAATCTTACAGAGGGGATTTGTTATGTCGAACTTGAACTATTGTGCCTATGCCCCATGTGGGACATCTCCAGGAGAAAGAATGAAGTGAGAGGAGAAACAGGCTTGCTGACCCAAGGAATCACAACAATGCAGAGGGCAGGGACCCCACTATTGACCAGTTAGAAACTCCCCGGAAGGGCAGTACAACCGGCATCCCACCCACTGCAGTCCTAAATGGCCCACTAGGCCACCCTGGAGACCAGAGACCGTCCTATCAGTGGAACAGGTTTTTACTGGGAGCATATGTAGTATACTATACCATGTAGTGCTGAAACTCCCCTTCTATCCTGAAAGAGACCACCTCTTCTAACCTGAAAGAGAGGAGAGATAATGTGAAATGGTAATGGAGATGAAATGGAGGGACAGAAAATTCGGGGGATGGAATTAACCTACACAACATTTGTCTGGCATGGGTAGCAAAGCTGGACCTCCTGAATGCAGGTCACAGACATAAGCATCTAAGCTATCCCGCTCGATATTGTAAGGACATACAAAGGAGATACAGGAAGGACAATTACATTAGATGTATAAAAGTCATTCATTATTTCACTGGCTTTGAAGTCCTATAATGTTTCCATAATATCACAAAGACAGCCAAATAGTAACAACACTTTAAAAAAGTATAAAATCACCAAAAAGTTCAAATCAATAATTATGGATAACCTAGAAATTTCTGGTGCCAGAAAAAAGAATATTTAAAATAAATTGTGTTTTAAAGTGATGTAAATGTTGGTGCATTAAGATTTAATCTAGCTATTGTTGTTTATCCATTATAAAAAGTTAAACAAAATTTCTTTTGAATCTAGAGCACTTCATAAACTATCCCCTAAAATTCAAGATATGTATTTTATTTGTTATATAAGTAATGACATTTTAGTCTAAATCTTTAAGGCAGGTTTTAGGAAAATCAACAATACCAAAAATGTTCCATATAAAGGGTAGTTTATGGAAAGCAAATTTTCTTGAAACTCATCATGTCACATCTTTGGAAGAAATTGTTCTCAAATACCAAGTTTAACATTTATCTATCCTTTCATTTCTGAATGGCACGTTTACACCCACACATTATTTTTTTCTAAAAATTCTTCTTTAGATTCAGCAACCTTCAGCAAATATATTTCTGGTGAAATCTCTGTATCTTCAGTTTGTTACTTAAGAAACCTATGAAAAAAGAAAGTGTTCCTAAATAAAGGAATAGAGTCAATAATAACTTATTTATAGATAAATATGTTAATAAAGAGAACTCTCAATAAAAGCATTATAGGTGTATGTACTAGCAAATGCATTTTATAGCCTGGAAAAATTTAAAGGGGTGGAATAGTGTACTAGACTTATTCTGTAGGGGTGTGGATATAAACTATAATTTTGCTGCGTCCTTGAAACTGGGTGTATTTAAAGAATGAATGAAGTATCTTATATTATCTTATATATCCTTTCAGTTTGTTTACCAACAAACTGATAGACTTATTGGTGTCCACTAATGTGGTTAGTGTCTAATAGGTTATGTTTGAATTAATATAAAGGGATTTATACAGTTGTTATGCTTTCTGAGATACTTCCTAAATATTTTAGCACTAATATTCAAAAGCAACCACAATAATTAAGTACGTACCATACTTTTTAGCAACAAATGGCTGAAAGAGGATGTTTCTAGTCATAAGACTGGCTAATCTTACAAGAGACTGTCTGCCTGAACCAGCAAGTCCTACTAGTAGTATGCTTCCTTCTGGCATAGTTAAAACACGGCATATTCTAGATAAGTGATGCAAGGCAAACCTGTCAGCAATGGCATAAAAGAAAATAATTAGTGTATACTTTTTCATAGTTATGAAGAGGCATCAAACAAAAATAAGTCAAATGCCAAAAAGTATCATGGAATATTTGTTAGTTCGAAAGTAATATTCATAACTGGCCATAATAATTCTTAAGCAGCTGGCTTCTTCAAGATATCTACGGTAAAACAAAATATTGGCAAACAACAGAGTCCAATTTCATTACAAGTCAGTTAAGAACTGATTCAAGTGTTATCTGCACCTGATTTCCCTCTGTCCTAGCTTTAATGCTTAAATATTCTGACATGTATTCATAGCTGTTAGCACATTTATTCCACTGAGAGAATAGAGAGGATCCCTGGCTCTTGGAATCTTATAAGCTGGAAACAATGTATAATTCTACCCTCCTCAACCAGTTTACACTAAAGCTAAGGAATGCACCTGAGTATAATAAAATAAAACACAGATTAATGTAAGAATAAATAAATTAGAGATAAATGGTTGACAAATAAAAATATTGTAAAAACAAAGAAAATTAATCAAAGCTTCACAGGTGATCAGCCGTGGCAGGTTGACATGGCTGATCACCCACAAAGCCTTGATTAATAATGCTCACCGTGAAAGCTTCCAGTTTTACAATAAAGAAAATGTTTACTGATCTGAATCAGGTTAGGCAATTAAATGAATTTTTGTGTTATGTTGGAGCAAAATGGAAGTGAACAATTAAAAGAAGCTATGAGTAGGACAGGACAATGTAAATTTAAAATCTAAAGTACATATATTTAATGAAGGCTGTGTAAGAATTGATTTGTAAGCTTAATAATTATAGTAATTGACAGCTGCTGGTCCCAACAGCTGCCATTGCGTAAAGCTTGGCTTTAAATAAATAAATAAAAAAATAAAAAATAAATAAGAAATAAAGTAAAACAGAGAAAGCTCTAGGGTTTATAGAGAATATTAATGTGTTTCACATGCAAAATTGAAGAAGAATTCCTTAACTTCAGCTGAAACTTTTTGTAGAGCTTTTGATTTTTTCCCAAGGCACAATACACATGCTTCCACTGATGACTGTGTGAGAGTGCTTTCACACTTTTAGCAGCTTTAAATGAGCCTTTAGACACTAGTTGTGTGGTGCTATAGAATATGCTTTCTAGGTTTGTAGGTCATGGTTCAATTAATAAATTATCATCTGATTTTTTGTCTGATGGAACTATGGGCAAAATATCAGAATTCAAACCCAAAAATTACATTTTACTGTAAAAGCCTTACAATGTTTATTAGTTAAGTATGGAGTAGTCAAGGGCATTCATAATTTTGCATAATAGATAATTTATTAACGATATAAAACCTTGTACAAAAATGAAGCTTTCTTTTCTGTCAGTGAAATAAATATACTAGCAGCTTTGGGGAGTAATTCTGAGGTTAAACAATGTTCAATGGCACTTTTTGACTCTGATTCATTGTTATTTGTTTGTCCCTCATATAACTTCATAAATAATTAAAATATTTCTGGTCATGCAGAAAAATATATCTTTAATTACACAAAATGCAAGATGGTCACAATAATAAATATGGTGCAGATTGTTTACAAATTATCTTCTGAAACAGATGCCCATGCACAATTTACTAATTAATTCATATAAGCAGGTTTAGGGTTGTATGAGTATTCAGTTAATTCATTTTCACAGCATATAACTACTGTTTTAATCCAACAACGATAGAGAATCTGCAAATAAATAGTGTAAGCTGAATTGCATGCATAGAAACAGTCCCTTTTCACAAACTTCAGCTAATATGCACATATGAGTCAGCTAAAATCTGCACTAAAAGTATCTTTAAAACAGAAATAGAAATAGAAAGAAGAAAGGTAGAACCAGAACTGAAAAATTCAATTTCATAACCAGGATCATTTCTGATTTTACCTTTCAGGGTTTACCTACACACAGTTTGTGTGTGTTTGAACAATGATCACTGACTGCACTTGTAAACAGATGAAAAAAAAAAAAAACTTCACACTCATGAAGTTAGGGGAAGATATGATTAAAATAATTGATACAAACCATTCAAAATTATAAATAAATATGATTTTCAACTCAAACTTATGTGTGTCTAAATTTCATGTTATTTATATGCAACTGATTACATGGAGAATAATATTAAAAATGGTATTTGTTGTATTTGAATATATCTATTACATCCTGAGAAACTGTAATGTGAAGTTGATACCTGGGAAACAAGAAATGCACATACATCAGTTGCATAATTGCAAATTCCAAAGTTAAAACACTTCATGAGCAAATTTCAAGTTGCAGTCAATTAAAAGTTGACTGACATTACAGTCTGACAAAAGCTGCTCTTAAGGTTATTTTTACTCTTAAAAAGTTATGCTGGAAGTAACACAGAGCTTCCAGTAACAGAAAAGACAAAAAGGAATATAAGTAAAACTTCAGAGGGCATTTTAGACAGCTTAGACTATATATGTTTACAGATATAAATTTATATAAAGCTATATCCAAATTTAACTGTATTGGAACACCACAGTGAAGCGAAACAATTATTAAATTATAGATGAGTTGTATTTATTACACATTAGCTTCACTTACATACCTATGTTGAGAACATGTTCTCAATATAGGTACGTAAGTGAAGCTAATGTGTAATAAATACAACTCATCTATAATTTAATAATTATATAAAGCTGCTAGTATTTTGGAGCATTAATACTTAGGAATGAACTCACTCAAACAGTACAATATCCACTTTTGAGGTATGTGTGGCATTATATTCTTCAACAGCCAAATTTGCACAGTCACTTAGAGTCTGCATGTTAGGAACTGGCTCGTACTTCCTATACTGACTTAGGGAATCTTTATCCAAGTACTTTCCAAACATTAACCTGTGAAACATATCTTCAATAGCCTGAAAAGTAAAATATACCAATTAGTTACAAATTTTATATTATTTCCATCACATTACAAAGAATAATTGAATATTAAGAGTACTTTAAAAGAATAACAAAAGTACTAAGCTTTCAAAAGCAATAATAGCAGATATATAGTAAATGGCTAACGACACCGAAAACCTTACTTGAAATATATTAATACATATCAATCTTTGATGTAGTAAATTTTGTCTAATTCTTGCAGTTTACCAGTTAGACAAAATTATACAAATTTCTTTCGAAATAAAGAGGACTTCAGAGTTTATTTCAGATAACTCAAAATATATATTTTATTTGTGATGCAAGTATGTTAAGAATATTGTATTTTAAACAAAATCATAAGTAATTTTTGAGAAAATAAAATGTTTCAAGGAATCTTTCATTTAAAGGCAGTTTGAGGTAGGGGAATTTTCTTAGAAATTTTTGTGTTACACCTTTGGTAGCTGTTACATCTGCAAATCAAGCTCAATATTTATAAGTTATTTTATTTTTGAGCTAATCTATTCACTGACATACACACAGACCTGTTTCTAAAATGCCTTTTGAAACATTCCTGTAATTAATACTATTAGAATTGCCCATAAGGTAACTGACTTACATTGGAAAAACAACAAGCTGGATCATACGTGTGACAGGCAACATGAAATTCTGATACTTATTTGACTTTAATACCCACTTTCTAGGAACTATTTTCTGTGCTAATGGCCTCTAAAGGCAGGAAAGGTTAAAAATAAGGAAAATTGAAATTATAATAAAACAATTTTAGCAGCTTACAGACAAAATAAGGAGGGTTACAGAATAATATGTATATATATATATATATATCACTCCTACAGGGTAATAATGCCTATAAAGTAATATTAATAATTTGTAAAATATTGTTTTTTTTTTTTTTTAATTTACGTCCTTCAACGTTAAGTCATATTGGCTGAAGAATGAAATGGGTGGCATTATGCACAAATGAGCCTGGTCCATAGAGCTTAGAGTTACCTGATATCTGTCTTTCAGGATAAGAGAAAACTCTGGGGAAAATTTTATCCAGGTAACTCACCCTGACCAAGATTCAAACTCGAGACCTCTTGAACATGAGGCAGACATGCTACCATCTATGCTACTGAGGTGGGCTCTAAGAATATTTCCTCCCTGTAAAAGGAATATGAGAGTAATAGCAAAGTGGGTGGGTAGGTGGGTGAGTGAGTGAGTGAGTGAGTGAGTGAGTGAGTGAGTGAGTGAGTGAGTGAGTGAGTGAGTGAGTGAGTGAGTGAGTGAGTGAGTGAGTGAGTGAGTGAGTGAGTGAGTGAGTGAGTGAGTGAGTGAGTGAGTGAGTGAGTGAGTGAAGCTTAAGGACTCATATCAGATTAAAGATGAGATAGAAATGAAATGAAGGAATGGTAAGAAGTGGTAAGGAAAGAAAAGAAACCAAACAAGCATTTGTGTAGTGACCAAGAAAAACTGTGAAAAAATCTGTTAGATTGGTTGGTCATCAGGGGTCAAACCCAAGATCTTCCAAATGCGAGTTACAAGCCTATCACCTGAGATACCTCACTAAGTAGCCTTAGGCTAAGTTTTATGCTGTTTTATCATCACTGATGAATGCTTAAACTTCTGTAATAAATTATTATACTGTCACGAACGCATTGTTCCGGGAGGTAGTGTGGCCGACGCATTCAAGAGACGGACAGTGGAGTGCGGAGTTAAAAGCTTGCGGAAACGGTGGGTAGAAGGAGGCGGATTTCTGGAGAGTTCTTCTTTCTTCTAACGCCATCCTCATTGTTTGAGAATAGTCCACAAATTTCCGGAATAGTGAGTACGCTATAAAAGGAAGCCACAGCCCACCACTGTGAGCAGTTGTTAATTGGGCTCGTGTGCGCAAACAGCTGTGAAAGTGAACTCTTTTGTGGTCGAACCTTGCAAGTTGTATTGTGTATGTGACGTATTTCTGCTACTGTAAGAGTTGAGCAAAGTTGGTTTCTACGGAAATAAAGAGCAATTTTTAGTGTTTGCAACCTCTACTTTTAATTTCACGAACCCAAAAAGTCACAATTGGTGCCAGGAGTGGAACATTACGCCGATGGAGGCTGCATTGGCACAGATTTGAGAGAAGTTGGAGATCACAAATAAAAACCTGACCGCCGAGTTGAAAGAAATAAAGACAGCGAATGACACCCTCATTGTGACGACGGAGGCGGTAAATAGCAACCTGGCTGCGAAGATGGCCGAACTGACCACGGAAATGAGAGCAGCGAACGACAGCCTGGCCACGGAAATGAAGGCTGCGAACGAAGCCCGCGCCGCCAAATTTGAAGATCAGTTGGCCGGCGTGAAAGAGGACGTCACGGAGTTGGGCGAACGCGTCGAAGACCTGGCGAGCCACGTTAACAACCTAGAAGGAAAGGCCGACAGCAGCACCAAGTCCCTGAACGCCATGGTGGAGGACATCGTCGGCAGAAGGATGAAAGATTTAAAGGCCGGCGCACCGGGACGCTACACAACATCTGCGCACGTCAAACCACCGAGTACGACGGCACGTCCACGTTCGAAGTCTACCGCCGCCAATGCGACACGGTGACCAAGTACAAGTGGTCACCACAGCTAATAGCCAGCCTCCAGAGACGGGCCGCAGAAGTTCTGAACGCGGTGTGCAGTGCAGTGCTCCTATTTTGGGATTCCCACAACCAGGCGGCGCCTTCATTGTGGGCACCGACGCCAGCGACCATTACATTGGAGGCGTCCTATCCCAAGTCCAGGATGGCCACGAGCAGGTGATAGCTTACTACAGCAAGACGCTGTCCAAGGCAGAAAAGAACTGCTGCGTAACCTGGCGAGAACTACTGGCGGTAGTACAGACCTTGGAGCACATGCACAAGCACCTGTATGGTCAGCCATTCTACCTGAGAACTGACCACTCTGCCCTCACCTGGCTATTGAGTTTTAGGAACCTGGAAGGCCAAAGAGCCCGTTGGGTCCAGAGGCTGCAGGAGTACGACTTCACTTCTGAACATCGTAGAGGGAACAGCCACGGCAACGCAGACACCATGTCCCGAAGACCCTGCTCGGAAGAGTGCGGCCATTGCACAAGAGTGGAATAGGAGCGTGCCGCAGCTATCAGAGTGGTCACAGTAGTGCCTGCTGACGGTTGGGATAGAGCAGGCCTGAGGAGGGAGCAGATGGCGGACGCCGATTTAGGACCACTATTGAGGAAAGTGGAGGCAGGGACAAGACCAACCTGGGTTGACATCGCACCCAGAAGCGCTGCGTATAAGTCGTACTGGGCCCAATGGGAATCGCTGAAGACCAAGGAGGGTGTGCTGTTCCGGGTATGGGAATCACCCAATGGGAAGACGCAGAGGGAGCAGTAAGCTCCCCGGAGTAAGCTCCGGGAAGTCTTGCAGGAAGTGCACGCCGGTACTTCGGGAGAACACCTGGGAGCAAACCGAACGATCGACAAACTCCGACAGCGCTACTACTGGCTCTGGCTCCGAGCAGACGCTGAGAGATTGTGCCGTCAATGTCACATTTGCGCGGCGAGTCGCGGGCCCCAGACTAGGAGCCGGGGTCGCATGCAGCAGTACAACATCAGAGCGCCTTTCGAACGAATTGCTGTCAACATAGCTGGACCTTTCCCAGTGTCCGACCGAGGCAACAAGTACCTGATGCTGGCCGTGGACTATTTCATCAAGTGGCCGGAGGTGTATGCCATCCCGAAGCAGGAAGCGAAGGCAATCACAGATTGCCTCGTGGAGCAACTTTGCTGCCGTTTTGGGGTGCCGTTAGAGTTTCACAGTGACCAGGGCACCAATTTTGAGTGTAACCTGATGAAGGAGGTGCTGGAATGACTTGGGGTGAACAAGACCCGCACAGCACCTCTTCACCCACAGTCGGACAGCATGGTCGAGAGGTACATCAAGACCCGAGAAGAACATCTGAAGAAGGTCGTGCCGTCCTACCCGGACCAAGGGACGCTGACCAAATCTTCAGCAGCCATGGCAAGACCGTACCGGGAAGTAAAGAGGATTAACGTCGTGGTGTACCGCATCCAGAAGGTGTCCCGAGGAAAAATGTTGGTATTACACCTGGATCGTCTGGCCCGTTGCTGTTGCTGATGGTGCTGTTCGGGACGACTAGCCTTGAGGAGGGAGCAGTGTCGCGACGCATTCAAAGAGACGGACAGTGCAGTGCGGAGATAAAAGCTTGGCGAAATGGTGGGCGAAAGGAGACGGATTTGTGGGGAGTTCGTTTTTCTTCTAATGCCATCCTGATTGTTTGAGAACATTCCACGAATTTCCTGAATAGTGGACTCGTGTGCGCGAACAGCTGTGAAAGTGAACTCTTTTGTGGTCGATCCTTGCAAGTTGTATTGTGTATGTGACGTATTTCTGCTACTGTAAGAGCTGACCAAATTTTGTTTCTACGGAAATAAAGAGCAATTTTTAGTGTTTGCAACCTGGACTTTTAATTTGTCCAACACACTAATAATTGGGGTGTGTGTGTATATATATATGCATCAATTTGCATCAAAAACTTACCAAACAATTAGGAAGTATATTTTGGGAAAATTTTGAAAACAATTTATTAGCATATCTTAATAGAAAAATGAAGACAAAAACAGCAAAGTTAAAGAATAAATTAAAAAATTTATGCCAGAAAGCAGGCACTTTTAAAAAGATATATCAAAAAGACAAACATAACCTAAAAGATCATCTAAACAATGTGGTAAACCTATCAAACCAAAATTTTACAAAAACAGAACTGAATATGCTGAATCTAGGTTTAAAGACATGTGTAGATTATTCCAACCAAATTGAAGATTACATTGCTGACATCCAAATTGCTACACAAACACTTAATGAAGAAAGTAAAAACACAGTAAAAAACAAATGCTCCAAAATAGTAGAAGAGATTAAAAATGAAAAGAAAAAGAATTTTAGTAACCAAATCATAAAAGCTCTTAAAAAGAAACCGGTTATTTATACTAAAGCAGACAAGGGAAATAAACTAGTAATTCTGGAAAAAGAAGAATACACAAAGAGGATGGAAGATTTGTTAGAAGACAGTAATTACCAAAAAGTAGAAACTAATCCATTAAAGTACTGCATTGAAACCACAAATAAAACGCTAAAAGAGAGCAAAATAATCAACAAAAAAGAATTGCACAAAATTAAAGTAGATAATCCAACATTACCAAGAGTATATGGACTGCCAAAAATTCATAAAACAGGGAAAGGCATGAGACCTATTACTAGTAGCATAAATGCCCCCACATATAATTTGGCCAAATGGTTACTAAGTAAATTTAATAGTTTTCCAAAATTTGAAAGTGCAAATTTAAGAAACTCTTTAGATTTAGTAGAAAAAATCAAAGATATAAATTTGGACAAAAATGACAGACTGGTTTCATTTGATGTCACATCTTTATTTCCAAGCATACCAACAGAAAAATTGCAGACTGTGTTAAAAAAATGGCTAGCTACAATTGATATGGAAGCAATAGAAGCAGAAGAATATATTTCTCTAACAAAAATATGCATTGAACAAAACTTCTTTAGCTTTAATGGAAAACACTACAAGCAGAAATCAGGACTATCAATGGGCAATCCACTTTCACCTTTTTTGGCTAACTTATTTATGAGTGCATTTGAAACACAAATTAAAAAGTCCTTCCCATTGATCTTCAAGGTTTGGTATAGATATGTTGACGACATCTTTGCAATTGTACCAAGTAAACATTTAGATGATGCATTAAAATTACTCAATCTGCAAGAAAGGACTATCAAATTCACAATAGAAAAGGAAATCAATGGACAACTACCTTTCTTGGATCTAAATATCATCAGGAATGATACAAAAATAAAATTTGGAATTTACAGGAAGCCAACACATTCAGAAAATTATATAAAAAATAATAGCCACAACCCAATTACACATAAACATGCAATAATAAACAGCCTTACACACAGACTAGTCAACATACCCATGGAAAAAGAAGAATATTTCAAGGAACAAAAAGCAATAATACACATAGCAGAAGAAAACGGATACAACAAAAGTTTGGTGTTGAAGAAAATTAGAAAATCTAAACTAAAGAAAACCATTAAGGAAACAACCACATTTATTAAAGAAAAAGAAAGCAACAGCATATTCAGTTCATTCACATATCATCCAAAAACATTTAATAAATTTAAAAAGATATTCAAGGAACAAAATATCATCTTGGCACCTACTAATAGATACTCAATTTTAAAATTACTAAATTCAAAAACAAAAGATGAAATTCCTTCAGGTAACAAATCTGGAATATACCAAATAAATTGCAAGAATTGTGAAAAATGCTACATAGGTCAAACAAAAAGAAATTTAAAAACCAGAGTCAAAGAACACTTTAGAAACATCAGATTGAAACAAGAAGACAAGTCAGCAGTAGCATTTCATTTTTGGAATGAAAACCATGACATTGATCCAAATCCAAAATTATTAAAAGCAGTGATAAACCAAAATAGATTGACAACATGGGAGAACATATTCATCTGGAAAAATAAGGATCGCGTAATGAACTTTGAAATCCCGCCAGCAGATAATTTGACAAAAAAGTTCATAGTTCCACCACCAGAGAGAGCAGATAACAACATTTGCCAGTTGGGAAGAGATTGAAAATGGAGGCCAGGGCCTTTGAAACTAGTCTCTCATAAATATATGAAAAAGTAAGTGACGAGTGTCAATAAACCAACCACAAATAATTTTTATATTAATTTTGACGTCACTGTTACTAAATTCCTCCAAACACACATTATATATATATACTTTACGCCCTTACATGGCTGAGCGGTCAACCGCTTGGCTCTCCCCAAGGCAGCCCAGGTGAGATTTGTTGTGGACAACATGGCACTGGGGCATCCCCGGGTCCTCCTGTTTGCCCCGTTAGCATTCAACTGATTGCTGTATCATAATTTTTCCTATCACCTCACCTCTCTCATACTTTCACTTCCGACGTTGGGCTGAACACTCAATAAGAAACCTCTCGGATCAGAAAACCTCTGATCCTCAATACTTTTCTTACGGGCCTCGAGGTTGCAAGGTTCAGAATGCCCTATATTCCACTTAAGGTAATACAATAATTTATTCATTCCTACATATATATAAAAAAATTAAACTAAAATTTACCAGTTAATCCTACTTCATCAACAAAATCTTATAAAAAATTGCAATAGGTTCATTTCGGTGACAAAGTAAAAATGCTGCTAAATGCTTACCAACTAATGCTAAGAACCTGTGTACCATAAAATATATTACACATTCCAAAATAAGTTTCAGAGTTCTACTGCAGGGTTATTATGGCAGTGTAGTATATCCAATATCCTGTCCATAGAAAATGGCACAGTTAAAATAGTTAATGGATTAGAATTTAAGGAATAGATAAGAAGAACAATTAGAGATAGAACATGAAAGTACTGGAATATCAGTGTTAATGTTTGATCATCTTACACGTTTGTTATGGCAATGAAAAGGAGTAAGAGGTATTAACTTTATAACAAGCATGTATCACACACCATATTAGTATAGTAAGCATATTTTGCACATGTGATATGTGCATTGAGGCAAATACCAAATATATACTTCAAAAATAGTTTTGTTGTGTGGATGTACATACAGAGATTAGTTCCTGTAGTTCTGTATGTTCTATTCTAAACCCATTAATCTGACAAGTTTAAGTTTAATTTTTGTTTTATGTGGCACTTTTAAGTACAACTGTAAGTATATTTCAATAGCATTAGCAATAGTATGTTACATAGATTGGTATTTAGTGGTGACAAATAGGAAATTCTTGTGAAGTTTTAAGTTATTAGCAAAAGTGTGTGAATTTCATACTTTGTCCATGTTAGGCTAATAGTTCACGTTGTGTAGACTAGCTCTAGGAAACTTTGGTACATTTGAGTGGAGAGGGGAAGCAGGAATTCTATTTGTAGCGTGAGCCATCTTGCAATGCAAAAAGGGCCTACCAGTGACTGTACAATAGAAAGAGTACTAAAGGGTAGCCTTAGTTCTTTGTGTCATTATTCTCTTATTTTAGTGAAAATTATTGTTTGGAGCACCCTTCACTTTTAAAGTCACGCTTTGCCACTGCCAGTAGATCTACTGACTTGAGACTTGAGACTATCTCATTTAAGCAATATTTAAATTCAATCATCCTGGAATCATGTTTGAAAATTTGAACACAGAAAACCAATACCTAATCAACTTCTCCACTCAGGCCAAAATATATAGATTACAGATACTCAAATATAATATCATAATCTGAGTTATGCACTTCCATACCTGTTCTGGTACTTCCATTCCTAATTCAAAAGCTTGCTCTGGCGTTTCCTTAAAATGATCCTGAATACAGCTGCATATTTTATTAGACAACCACATCTGATCCTTGGTTTCTGTCAAGCGATCAGAGAAAACCCGTAGAGTCTCATGCACCCATAATCTATAACATATGTTAATTTATTGATGCTGATCTGCTAAGTAATGATTATAAATGCTTCATTAATAGCATAGGATATATATTTTTTAACATCAAATGCTAATTACATTATATTTCCTAATAAATAGGAGACAAGCTTAATATTTTAAATAATTACAAAAATACAGTATAGTGATTGGTGATGATGTAATTGTGGATTTTGATATAAGAGTGAATGACTTACTGTAAGTAAATTATATGTTCAAAAATAATTTAAGTTCTGGAGTGAAACTATAAGCATATGATTTTGACATTTAAGTGAGGTGATATCTGATACAAAATCAGATGATGAAAATGAAAGATTTCACCTTAGGGAAGTAACTTATACTGAAGTTGAAAAAGTAACCAGAAAGTTTAAAAGCTCAAAAAGTAGAGACATATATGATCTCTCTAATAATTTCATCAAAGATATAATGCAATATATTGATAACTCTGACCTTCTGTATTAATAAATGCTTTGCTGAAGGTCTATGCCCTAAAATGCTAAAATTTTCAAAAGTTATTCCAATATACAAAAAGGGAGACAGGAGTAAACCAATTAGTTACAGACCAATCTCAATAATTCCAACAATAGCAAAGATTTTTGAATGTCTTCTAAACAATCAATTGCAAGATTATTTTGAAATGCAAAATTTATTTTTTAAAAATCAATTCGTATATCGAAGTGGAAAATCTACCATAAATGTTGTAGATTATTTCCTGAAAGGATATATCAAGCTTTCGAGGATGGTGTTTTAGCTCAGGGCACACTTTGTGACCTAAGCAAAGCTTTCGACTGTGCAAAACATGATGTCTTACTGAAGAAGCTCGAAATCTATGGAATCAAGGTTCAAAATTTAAATATTTTCAAATCTTATTTAGAGGATCAGAAGCAACTCTATCAGTACAGGGAAAATGTTCTCAAGTTGCCAAGGTGGAAATAGGGGTTCCCCAGGGCTCTATTGTTCTTAATAATGATAAATGATATAGAGAAGTGTGTTCCATGCCACAATGTGGTCTATACAGATGATACATCATTCTTCAATGTAGACAGTGAGTTCAAATTGTTATCATAGCCAGTAAATAAAACCTTAAAACAAGTCCAACTTTGGTTTGAAAGCAATGGCTTCTTTGTGAGTGAAAATAAATCCAAAATGTCCTTTTTACTTTAAAAAATACAAATTGTTTAAATGACAAAACAAGTGAAACTGTAAAGCTCCTTAGCATGACTATTGATCACAATTTATCATGGAACCCTCACACAGAATATGTCTGTAATAAGTTATCACATGTGGTATTCTTATTAGCAAGTTTAAAAAGAGCTGTATCAAAAGAATATGTATGCATGGCATATTTTTCATTCTTTCAAAGTATTTTTGGGTCTGGTTTGATACTATGGGGTAGCAGTCCAAAAATAGTGGAGGTACTATAACTCCAAAACAAGGCTATTTGAATATTAACAGATTCAAAGAAATTAGAGCATTATAAGCCACTGTTTATAGCACCTAAAATTCCTACTGGTACAGTAGGAATTGGTATGGTATGATGTTCTGGTATATATTATAGAAAATACACAAAATTATAACATAAGAAATGAAATACATACATACAATACACGCAACATGAAACAATTGGATATGCCCTTCCATAGGCTTAAGAAGACACTCAGTATTATAAAATAAGTGGCATAAAATTCTTCAATGCACTTCCTTTAAGAAAACACACATTGCCCACTCAAATGTTTAAGGAGAGACTGTACAAATGTTTAACTGGGAACACCTTTTATAACTTACAAGAGTTTATAGACAAATGTAAGCAAGACATATAAAACATGTATTTGGATGTTGAAATGGACTTCATTTGTGATGTTTATGAAATATAGTTATATATAGTGTTTTTACATATTCTTGGCTTCTGTAGGAAGGGCAAACTTCTTAAAAACAAAAGACATCAGACAGATGCAGATGGCCATTTCTGTCTAATTCAGAGCCAAAGAAAAATATGAAGTGGTTAAATAAGTGGTTAAATGTTCTATCATCAGGTCAATCAAAACAGTATTCATAATTTATCATTCACAGATGATAAGCTAAGGGATTAATTCTTGACTCTATAATCCAGTTTGAAAAAGGTTTAGACCAAATTAAGGAGGTTGATAAAGGCAAAACAAATTATACTGTGAGCCTTGCAATCCTTATTTAACAGACAAATTACCAACTTTCAAAATAAGAAGTGATTGCTCCACCTTTTGTTGCCTATGTAGTGGTTACTAAGCTTACTGTTGATCCATTTCAATGCTTTGAATTACAAGTAAATGTTTTAAAAGACATTGGTTTACTAACTATGCATAATGTTTTGTACATTTTACACAATCTTTGGTATTCTTCATAAAATTAAAGTAATAATTGAATTTTAAAATGCTTAGTAGTCCTACTTCTAAATATTTTAGTATTGTAAATACGTTATGAATTTTTAACCTGCCATATTTATGTTTGAAATTGCCTTTAACTATAGATTTATTAGCAGGCTATGTCTTATGACAATCTTAAAATATGACTGCTATCCAACTACTGGATATTCTCTAAGAAAATATATAGGACTTGAACATAAACTTCTTATTGATATACATCTTATCTTTGTAAAATTAAATCACTTATTAAGCTTCAGTTATATATGTAAAGAATTAAACTGAAAAAGCAAAATTAGCTTACTTAGAAATTACTAAAGAATACTAACTAGCTATTGATGAAACAAAGTGCTTAATCTAAATAAAATGGAGGAAGCAAACAATAAAACAAACTATCATTAGTACATTAGCAAAAAATAAAGCAAATGACCACTCTGCAAAAGCTGATGAGTTCAGCAGTTCTTTTGTCTTGTGTGTAGATGATGTGTAGCAAAACAATATTATTAAAAAGCCATTGATGGCATAATTATTTGTTTATTTGTTCCATGCAGGGGAGAGGACTTTTCCATTGATGTTAAAAAAAATTGTTCCATGTACGCAGAGAGTGACAAGAAATTTCCATCTAGATATTACCCTTATCTAACTGTTGTTATATTTGCTAAACATTTAGTTCTTTAGTAAAATCTCAAGTGTACACATATTTGAAAATAATAAATTCATTACCCCAAGTCAGTTTTGAATTAAGACTAAATGCTCCCTTTTGTTTCTTATTTTAAATAAATGTAGAGAAAACACAAAATATACTCTTCAATTTGAAGACATCCAGGTAGGAAATTATAGGAGAAATGTTAAATTATTTAGTATCTATGTTGGTATTTAGTTGTCTTGAGAAACATATCAACTCCAAAACTGATAAGGTATGTTGGGTTATATATTTGCTAACAGGCATTAAACAACCTGCTTCTTATAACTATGTAAGATCAGCATATGATGTTTTGTCTTAATGAACCTCAATATTATTATGTCAACAAACATATCAGGGCTGAATGTGAGGAGAGTGAAGGTAGTGCACCCAGTCTGGCCGAGATGTCACAAGCCAGAAAACACATGGCCTTTGTTTTACCTCCTTGCTGCTTTTCTGTTGAAAATTCAGACTACAGAATTTCAGACTCTGGAGAGATCGATTTCCAGATGTTCTGAGAAATGTTCTTCTATGACCAGGGATATATAAGGGAGCACAAAAGCTAGTCAAGTCATTGAGTTAGTTGACCAGCAGTTAGTGAAAGCCAGTCAGCCAAGCAAATCATTCTGTAAGCATCAAGAAGTTGCTACTAGCGTGATTTGGAGTAACAGATATGTAAGTATGCATATTGGCACTGAGTTTGCTCTGTACATTTATAAAAGTCAAAGTAAATGTAAATGAGCATTGTGATAACAGTTTTGGTGAAAAATAAAATGAGTTTAACACAATCTGCTGTTGTCAATTAATCAAATAGTGTCTAGAGTGGGATAAAATGACCCAATGGAGGAAATGTTTCGAAATTTGTTGGCTAAAGCAAGAAAAGTAAAATTAAATGCTTAATTCTCGAATGGACAAAATGAAATCCCACACAGACAGCATGGAATTAAGTATGGAATCCATAATTAACGTAACTTATGGTGGTATAAGACATGAAGATGAAAAGAAAAGGGTGAAGGAAGACACAAATGAAGAAATGACTTCCTCATAGACTGCCTTGTGGTGTAACTGTGTTGGTGCTTCAGAGTGTCTTTAGAACTACACAGCAATCAGGGCACAAATTTTGGGTCAAACGTAATACAAGAAGCACTATAGTAACTTAGAGTACACAAGACATGCACAATATCCCTGCAACTGCAATTACATGGCATAGTCAAACAGTACATTAAAACCCTAAAAAATATCTAGAAAGGTTGTGGCAAGAGCGATTGAGATGTCAGCATTAATATTATACATTATTAACGTTTAAAATTAACAATAGTAACAATAGTAACAATAGTAATAATAATAGTAATAATAATACTAATGATGATGATGATGATGATGATGATGATGGTGATGGTGATGGCGATGGCGATGACGATGACGATGACGATGACAATGACAATGATGATGATGATAAACAGCTCTATCATAGTCTTGAAATGGAATATTAAATTTCATATTTTGCTTGATTCTACTTATGAAACAATATAATATGTAATTATATGAGATTACCATCACACTTACTTTATAAATACTTTTTTGTTATCAGCAGATTCTTTTCTCAGTTGCGAACATCCTAGCACCACACGTGATATATCCCTTAAGTTGAAGTTATAGTGTAATTTTTCAGGAGTGGGTTTAAGTTCATGTTCAATTGATTTATAAACATCAATGGTTGCTGAAATAATTGGAGTTATATTGCTCATAACATCGGCAGAAAATCCAGTACGCTAAAATAAAAACTCAGAGTTAGATAGAAAGTACGTAACTAACACTGGTTTTTTGTTTTTATAATAATGATTATGGAAAGTTTGATGTAGAGAAGATCCTTATTAAACCAAAATCCAAAGGATTGAAAAAGGGCTAATTTAACAAGTTTTGACATAACTGCGCATGAGTGAAAGTAGAGACTTATTATGTACTTCATAAAATAAGTATAATCTTATGTATCCTTGCATCTTTTTAATGAAGAGTAATACCTAAAAATACCCTTTCTTAAAATCATATACACTGCACTACTAAATCTATAGAACATTTTCAAGAATAACATACAGTAGAAGTGGTGGTGGTGCGGGCGACAGTGGGAGTAGTGGCAGTAGAGAACATGGAGAAACGAAACTTAGGAACATTACCAGGGTTTACTTAGTGCTTGTGGAAGCACACAGTGGAGTATGATGTGAAAACATATCCTTGAACCACTCAAACAACAGCATTTTCTAATTATCATTTTCAATTATTGTCCTAATGCATTTTTAAGGCTGACAATGAATATCTTGCCAGCTTCTCTTTTATTTTCCATCTTTATACTATATGAAAGACTGTACATTGAGACTATAAAGTGATTCACATTTTAGTCTTTTGTCCAGTGTTAACCATCATAATACAGAGTGATCACAAATGACCTTACAGCTTCCAAAATATAATGCCCACCCATTTGCATTAATAAACAATTGAAATAGCATATTTCAAAGTTTTGTGAATATTTCCAGGAGGCAATGGAAGATGAATATCCATACCAACTCATGTTCAGTGATTAGGTGAGTTTCCAGCTAAACAGTAAAGTGAATCATCACAACATCTGCATATGGGATATGGTAAATCCTAATGTTACAATACAGATTGAAAGAGATTCTCCAAAGATTAATATCTTTTGTGCTGTGTCATGTATCAACAATTATGGACCCTATTTTTTCCTGGAAAAAATTTCACAGATATGACGTACCTACATTTGCTACAAAAATGACTGATGGCTGATATGCTGTACTTCATGTTCCAACGGGACGGAGCTCCACCTCATTGGAATAGAGAAGTGTGTCGCCATTTGAATGAGGAAATTCCAAACAGATAAATAGGGCGATGTGCTCAGGATGATTTGGCACACTTCAGGTGATCCCCTAGGTCTCCCCATGTTACGTTTGTGACGTTTTTCTTTGAGGATATGTGAAAGATAATATGCTGACAACATTGTCTGAACACCAGGATCGCATTACTTCTGTGCTGACGAATATCAACAGGGACATGTTAGAATGTGTACTGGCTGAACTTGACTACTGCATAGATGTGTGTTGTGTAACACAAGGAGAGCACGTAGAACATATCTAAGAAACTTGAAAATCTGCTTTTTCATACAATGTATCATTCATTATTTTGTATGTAATACTTTTTGAAATACATCTATATAAAACCTGATGAATCACTTTTGATCACCCTGTATTTTCTGTTTTTGCTTCATTATGAAAAGATTAAGGGCACTTTTCTCTTATGGCATCATGATTTGCAGCCAAAAGAAAACAAACAACATAATGTGAAGACAAGTTGCTGCTGGTTGTGCAATGCCTTGTGAACTGCATTATATTCTTTTACACTTTTCACCTCTCGCTTGCTTTCTTCGAGGTCATGCTGTGGCAGTTGGCACTCACAGATGTAGCGAGCTGCATGGGACTTATTTTTATTTGATGTTTGATTTATTAAAAAAATAACATATGGAATGTTTAACGAGGAGGCCGAATTTCAATTCATTGTATGGTTTACCCATAGTTCAGTTTAAGCAGTAAGTTTTCCCTTATAAATTGACTCAGACTGAATAATATATTAAATTTACTGTGTATTTGATTTATCTAATTTTGAATCAACAAATATCTACTACATAACAGATGATGGTTGTTTCATGAATTTCACCAAGGAAGGAGAGTGCTGAAAGATAGAAAGCACACATGGTACACATGATATCTATCTCCATTTGGAAGATACAAAAATGAAGGATCCATAAGTCACCTTTAAGAAGATAGAGTTAGTTGCAGTGGCAAACAGTTACTAAAAATCTTAGGGATTACTTACTCTGAATTGAGGACTTGCTTGCCGGATGCGAGAGAGGTCGGACATGTTAGTGCGCGCACTCGTAAATGAAGATGATAGATATACAAATGTACCGAGCGAGTATAGATGCTTTCGATGCCAGTTAGAGAGAAATGGTTAAGATTGATGAAGAATAACTAACAATTAAGGGCTAGAAAACTAGAACGAGGGATACAAGGGAGAGTAGGGTCATCAATACACGGAAAACTAGGGGTTATGTGTATTGAGACCGAGACTTGAGGCAAGCAGTTAGGAAGGGTATGTTAGATGTGAATAAGTAATTTTGTTATTATGTGAAAGAAATGTTACAAATGTCAATGTATCAATGAAAATGTATGTAGAAGAAAGATGAGAAGTAAATAAATAATAATAATTCCCATAACTGATTATAGTGTAAAAAAGTGCAATAATAAATGGTTTTTGAACTAACAATGAAACTTCATTTAAAAATACAAACTCACCTATTTGAAGAGAAAAGCCATTTGTCTATTCTTTCTGGTGGCAAATGTTTTCAATTACCCTTTGATTGAAATCAAGTATCTGTATGCTGTCAGTGGTCTAGCAGTAACATACTAGCTTTAGGTTCTCAAGAACGCAAATTCAAACATGTCATTGTGCAATGTCAAAATCCTTAACACAACTACCTTTGGAAGTGAAATAAAACCAATGATCTTGTGTCATAGATTTACAACATGTAAAAGAATCTCAAGTCTTATAAGGAGTCCTCTGAACAACATTAAGGGTCTTTCACTCCCAATATGGAATAGGACACTGAGAAGAACTACAACAATTAAAGAGAATTCACAAAAATAAAACCTCAAACATATCTACATAATGCTTCCATTTAAAGCATTGCAAGGGCAGAGAGTCTAATTTCAGTCATTCTGTTGTGCTGAAATATTTTTATCCTCTTCAGAGTAGAAATACTGCATTCTGCTTCGGATGTATCACAGAGATAGTAAGCAGAACTTTAAATATGTCATATATTTAATGATTCATTCATTCATTCATTCATTCATTTTTTGAGATATGACATTCCAAAGAAGAGAGGGATTAAAGAGAATTAGTTAATTGAAAACAGGATGTCACTACATTTAAGGAATCATTGTTCAAAATGAAACTCGTCAGTGACGTGCAACAGTGAAGTCCAAATGAGTTGAAAAACTATTTGTAATCAATTTTTCATACTTTGTCACTTTTATTTTTTGAGGAACTAATTTAGGGAGCTGTTGCTTCCATTTTCAGACTCGAAAGTCTTATTATCATCTGTTGTTGCTGTTGCTGTCTGCTGTCATCTCTCTGGTGGTAGAACTATGAACTTTTTTATCACATTATCGACTAGTTGAATTTCAAAGTTCATTACTTGGTACTTATTTTTCCATATTAAGGTGTTCTCCCAGTTCAGTTTGTTTTGGTTTATCACATGTTTTAATAATTTTAGATTTGGGTCAATTTAGATTCCGGAAGTGAAATGCTTTATTTTTGAAATGCTAACATTATTGCTTGGAAGTCAATAGTAGGTTTTTGCACCTTTTTGTGTTGAGAGATGAATATGAGTTGTTATTCTTGTAAAGAAAGTATGTTATTCCATTTTTGTGTACTCTTTTGCTTATTCTATTGTTTTAATTTCTTAATATTGCTGTACATAAAGTATACAGTTTCCCAGACATATAGGCATGAAAAACTTATTGAAATTAATCTGGAAGTGAAAAGCAGGTACCTTAAGCATCATTCTTACTATCTTCTTTTGAAAAGCAAAACAAAATTATTACTTAGTTATAATTATGAGTGCTATATAAAATTCTCATAAAATGGTAACATTTAAAGTATTCGTAGAAAATAAGCCAACCAAGTACTCAGAAATGTACTGTTCATAAGAAAGCATTGAAACAAAGAAAAATGTTGTATTACCTTAAAACCAAGTAAAAGTAAATTGGAATAAATTTTCATTATGCTTTCATCAACAAAATGATCAACATAGTAAATGCTAAAATGCTGAAGGAATTGCCTGCAGCCTTTCTCTGTACTTTTAATCGCAGAAGTCATAGCGCCAAAAACTAGGACATCTTGAAGATATATTTCAGAGTTGTTTCTGTTATCAAACCTAAAATGTAAAAGCAATTAATTAATGATTAACTCTAAAAGATAAACATTTAAAAGTTACAACTAGAGGGAGCATTTTTGATCCCAAATGGGTTTGGAAGTTTATTGGTTAGTACTACCTGGAAGGCAGGGGTCAAACTCCGACACTGACTACATGTTTTGAAAAGCTATGGAAGGCACATTTCATTAATGGAACATGGCAGACATAAATGTAATGTCTACTAAATTCAAACTATCTGTTCATTAAATGTTTAAACACACAAATGCACTATCTAAAATACTAACATACTTTACTTAAGAATATGATAGAATTACAAATAATGTGTAAATTAAATAAGCAGGAGTGCAAACAGAGCATGTTTTTCACACATATATCTATAATATAACTGTATATTGAATAACTTACATAATAGCATACTCAGATCACAATGACATAAACTATTTCCAACTTGCTGTTGTAAATGCACAACTTCCACAGTGGGAGAACCACGTTCTATCTGCAGGACAACATTCTCATCTCGATTGTGTCACTGTTATACCATAAGAAACTACTCAATCAGTACACATTTGGAAACAAAAATGCTCGCTCCAGCAATAACTGAACATTTTGTATGCAGCAAAACACCCAGCACTAAATGTTAGTTGAGGGTGATGGAACAAAACATATTTTAAATCTATACCATCATGTCTCGCTCATTGTTTATAATGTTTCTTAAGGTTATTGAAGACGTTGGTGAGTAAATATTGTTGTAAAAACATACAAAAATCTTTTGTTAACTTGAACACTGTGCAGAGGCTTTTCTATAACAACATTAGGCCAATAAAACTCTAATAAAAAGTGTTATTTATAGTTATATAGAATAAAAAGAAGTATTTCAGAAAGTGGAGTGCCATTGTTACTAAAATTAGGCAAGTGAGTCAACCTTGTATATACTTTTCTCCACTTACAAGTTTTTTATGAAGACTAGTTTCTGGGGACTTCTCCCCTATCGTCAGCTCTGTGGTAGACTGATGATGCATCCGATGTAGCAGGATGAATGGCTACCTTTTCTAGATTTGAAAATCATTAGAACACCAACAGGATTACAATTTGGAATATACCGAAAAGCAACACATGTTGACAATTACATTAAATGCAACCCATTCAACCCAGTACAACATCAATATGCAGTATTCCATAGTTTAGTTCACAGATTAATCAACATTCCGCTAACAAAAACAGAATATGAACAGGAGTACGCTCACATACACCAGGTTGCCGAACTGAACAACTATAACACAAATTTCATCAAAAAACTGATCTATAGACATAAAAGAAACAAATACTTAAAGGACATTACTACGTTAAAAAAACTAGAAAACCCAAACACCAGATATGGAAAATTTACATTTCATCCAAAATACTTCAAAAAATTTGAAAAGATATTTAAGAGCTTCAACATAAAATTAGCCCCTCAAAACAAACACAACATCCGCAACTTACTAAACCACCCTCTAAAAAATAGCACACCGAAAACTCAATTATCAGGCATTTACCAAATGAGTTGCCAGGATTGTGACAAGATATACATTGGTAAGACCAAAAGGAATCTAGGAACAAGAATGAAAGAACACTTCCGAAATATTAAATTCAAACAAATGGACAAGTCGGCCGTAGCACATCACTTTTGGTCTGAGAATCACAACATAAAACAAGAAATAGAACTGATCAAACAGGCAAAGAAACCTGTGGAACTACAGATTTGGGAAAACATATTTATTACGAAAAAACAGGACCTCTTGATGAATTTTGAAATTCCCGCGGTAGATGACGTCATCAAACTTACCAGGACGTTAGATGGCAGCACAACACCAAGCCAGATGCAGACACCGGATTCATCATCAGTCTACCACAGAGCTGACGATAGGGGAGACGTCCCCAGAAACTAGTCTTCATAAAAAACTTGTAAGTGAAGAAAAGTATATACAAGGTTGACTCACTTGCCTAATTTTAATAATTATTTATAGTTGTTGTCATCAAGGTGTATGTGACTCTCTGAAACCATATGTTGCAGAAGCAATCTGGGTTATCATTTATCACAGACAACACTTGGCTACAATATTCAATGGGCTCCCTTATCCTTTCCTGCTAGATGTCTAGCAACTTCAATCTATTATGCAGATCTACACAGATCTTTAAATATTTGCCAGATACTCTAACAATTAAACAAAATTCAGTAACATTTATTGTAGATTATGTTTTTTCCCATCTTTAATAGATGAAATTTAAAAAAAAAAAATTCACTTTATGTTAGACCATTATATATAAAATAAATGAATACTTCATTGCTGTGGAAACTTGGACAGCAAAGGTTTAATCATTTCAGTGTTGTTTGTTTTGTCACATACTGTATTTAGTAAGTTTATAGCACAATGTTGTTCATACTTGTTTAAAACCTTACCAAACCGAATACGCCTGCTATCCACATATGTATACATTCTATGAACCTTGTGCAATCAAGTGCTCCCTCTCTAAACTTCATAACATAGCAGTTAGCAAATTTATTGTACCCTTCTATGGATATAGTCAAACAAATACCTGAATAATGCAATTTCTTACCAATGTCTGTGATCAAAATATTGCCTTATGAGTTCCAGTGTCGGCTTTGCACCATAAACATCTTTTGCAGCAACATTTATATCATCAAGAAACACCAAACATTTCTTTCCTTTAGGAGCACTGTAGCTCGCTTTTTTCAATTTAATTAGTTTGGAAATAATAGTATCCTGAAAGAAAAATATTACTCACACAAAAGATATAACAAATAAGTGAGAATACATATTTTTCATTTAACTTCATTCTCATTTAATTATTTTATCTGGTACAGTAGATGTAGATAAAAAACCAAGATGAATTGTTTTTGCTAAAGCGTATGTGTCTAGGTAAAAGGTGTCTGGAAAGATAATAAATTAAATATAATTTTGAAATATTTGTTGTAATTTCATAATAAATTTAGCTTCACTGCAGCACTTGACAGACTTTATTTTCTAACAAATGAGATTTTAAAGTATTCAGAATATTATAATTAAAGTATATTACCAATGCTCATAAGAATAACTAAATGCTATGTCCAAAGTTACTCACAGGCTCAATTGCTTAATTTTTTGGTTCGTGTATAACACACTTCTCCCCTTTCTGTGTCTTTCAGTGTGATATGTAATTGCAAAGTGGTTTACTCTCAAAGCTCTTTAAGAGGCTGGCTTATATGCTCCTGATAGTTTACACTAAGACGGAGCCTTTGTTTGGTAGCATGGCTGGCCTAATGTGAATTTGTTGTGTATCATGAAGCATTTTTGTTGGCTAAGTTGAATATGCATAGTCCCTTGAATTCAAGCAAATATTAGGTACAGTCAGACTGAAAAATTCAATGTCACTGCTGGGATATGAACCATGAATCTCCTGGTCTCCATCCGGTCGCTCTTAACCATTGAGTTACCATGGCTGACATTGCCAGCATGACATTAAATTCTCCAACTGACTAAAACCATTCAAACTATAAAAACACTTTAGCTCCACTTGCATTTAAAATTAGGACAGCATGTGCTAATTTTAAATGTAAGTGGAGCTAAAGTATTTTTACAGTTTGACAAGTGGTTTAAAAAAGGTTTTATTGATGAAGCTCCATTGCTTCTAAATACTTCTATTTTCTAATTTTATTCTCCAACTGACCCTGGTAAACAACTAGGGGTTCTCATATGCAATGAGATATGCACTGTTTGTGGCAACTTACTATATAAGCTACCAGAAGTGGATGTGAGACTGGCTTATAATCATAAGCTGATTTAATGTTTGAGTGACACTGATAGCTTTAACCTATCCCTTTCCACATCGCATTGCACTTGCTTTCATCTAAACTCCCTAGTTTTCAATAAATTCAGAATTATTCTGTCCTTTTGTGTTTTTAATTACAGAGTTTAATATTCTCTTATAGCACTTTATATAGTATATCAAATATTAAATACAGGGTATTCTTTATATTGCCAGGCCAAAGTTACATGTATCCATGCTCCGCACACTATCTATAACAAGCACACTGGGAGGTATTCCATTATAAAATTCTCACGCGCTTGCTCATGAGTAAACAGTAACATGCACTAAAATGAGTAGGGGAACATGGCATAAGATCGGGTACAGGTGTGAAACTGAGTACAGACTTATTTTTACTGGGGTTTGGTGCCATCTGCCATCGATGCATATATCTTCTTGCTCCCATGCTTATCAGTCATGTATAGCATGTTCATGCCGGTCTCACACGATTTAACAGATTTATTGCATAATGAAGGAAAACCAAGTTTGTGATCTAATTGTTCATCCTATTCATTGAACATAGAATCAGTGAACGTTGTGTCAGTGTGTCTTGCAGGAAAGTGTGATAATAAGCCTTAGTGTTAAACATTTAAATGCATAGTATTGTCACCCTGGCGGTAGACTCGCGAAGCCGATGATAAATGATGGCCGGTGGAGATTCGGAAAACTTCGGGGCCGATCGTTACCGGAAGCGAGAGACAGTTGAGTGTTTTGTTTGAAAAATAAACAGTTTTTGAGGTTGCTAGCAAATTGTAAGGTGAAGAATGTATTTGCTACGAAAATAAAGTGTAGTTTTTGTGTTTTGTAACCTCGTCTTGTTATTTCACGAACCCACAAAGTCACAACTGGTGTCAGAAGTGGAACATACGACAATGGAAGCTGCATTGGCAAAGATTTTAGAGAAAATGGAAGAAATGAAGACGGCAAATGAAAACCTCGCTGCAAAAAAAAAAAAAAAAAAAAAAAAAAAAAAAAAAAAAAAAAAAAAAAAAAAAAACAGAAGCGGCAAATAACAGCCTGGCGGCGAAGCTGGAGACTACAAATGACAACCTGGCCGCGGAGTTGAAACAAATAAAGACCGAATTGACCACAGAAATGAGGGCAGCGAACGACAGCCTGGCCACGGAGATGAAAGCGGCAAACGAGGCCCTTGCCGTGAAGTTTGAAGAACAGTTGGCCGGCATGAGGGATAACGTGACGGAGCTGGGCAAGCGGATGGGCCAAGTGGACGAGCGCGTCGAGGACCTGGCGAGCCGCGTTGACGTCCTGGAGGAAAAGGCCGACAACAGCGTCAAGTTCCTGAACGTCATAGTAGAGGACGTCGTCGTCAGGAAACTGAAGGATTTGAAGGCCGACGCGCCGGGACGCGACACATCTGCGCGCGTCAAACCGCCGAAATATGACGGCGCGTCAACATTTGAGGTCTTCCGCCGTCAGTTCGACACAGTGGCCAAGCACAACAGATGGTCACCGGAGGAGGAGGCCACACAGCTAATAGCCAGCCACCAGGGACGGGCCGCGGAAGTCCTAAACGCGGTGCAGACAACGGCGGCGCCCAAGGACATCTGGGAGGCCCTGGAGAATCGTTTCGGGAACCACCGCTTTGCCGCAGCGTACCGCAGCCAACTAAAGGCGAGGTCACAGCAGCCGGGGGAGACGCTGCAGGAGTTCGCCATAGCGATTGAGCAGCTAGCTGGCAAGGTTTTGGTTGACCTGCCACTGGAGTTCGTATCTCGGGAAGCCGCCTACAACTTTGTCGACGGGGTACGGGACACGGAGATTCGTCAGCGCCTAATGCTCGGCGATTATAAAACCATCCACGAGGCGCTGACAGCGGCATTAAGGATGGAGGCGGCCAAGGTAGCATCTATCCCGACGTCGAGAATGAAGAGTGTCCACTACGCCGGAGACAGAAGACCAGCTGTGGGACGCCGGCGAACACCTAGTGGCCTGTTTTGGGGGTGTGGACAGCCCGGGCACCTGCAGAGAGACTGCCCACACCAGGAAGGGCAGCGGGAAGAACGAGTAAGGCCCGGCGTGGAGAGGGACACGTCGGCGCCATCACCACCATCCCCTCGAGTGACGCTGCGCGCCGTCAGCCGGCGTATGGATGACAGCCTCATCGTGGACGGCTGGGTAGGAGGAAAGCCGTGCCTCGTGCTAGTGGACACTGGGGCAGCCGTGACCATCATCAGACCTGACGTGGCGAATGGTTTGCCGACGAGGAAGCTGAGCCGACCATACCAGCTTGTGTTGGCATCGGGCGACACCTTGCCTGTGGAGAAGGAGGCCCTGCTGGAGCTGACCTTGGGACGGAGTGCCGTGCGTCTGTGGGTGTTCGTCGCGAAGGTGGCTGAGGAGGTGATTCTGGGACTGGATGCCCTCAGGAGCCACGAGGCGACGGTCGACGTCGGCAGGAAGGTCCTGAGGCTCAACGGAGAGGAGGTCATACTCCGCCAACCCGAAGAGCGCCTTGGGATTTGCAGGGTCGTCTTGAGCGAAGACGTGGTTGTCCCCGCGAGGAGCGAGGTGATGGTGACGGCGCGACCGGAAGGCCAGACAGCACGTTGGATCCAGAGGCAGCAGGAGTACTACTTCACCTCGGAACATCGCAGAGGGAAGAGTCACGGTAACGCGGACGCTATGTCCCGAAGACCCTGTCCAGAAGAGTGCGGCCAATGCACAAGAGTGGAGGGGAAGGAGCGTGCCGTAGCAGTTCGAGTAGTCACGGCAGTGCCTGCGGATGGCTGGGATAGCGCAGGCCTGAGGAGGGAGCAGCTGGCGGACGCAGACTTGGGGCCACTCTTGAGGGATGTGGAGAACCTGGTGGACCACCTCCACGACATGCACGAGATGGCTCGCCAGAACATCCAGAAGGCGAGCGACCGCATGAAATCCCGATACGACAGGCAAGCCAACAGCCAAGGGTTCCAGCAAGGTGACCTGGTCTGGTTGTACCGCCCGACCCGGACCAAGGGACGCTGCCCGAAGCTTCAGTAGCCATGGCAAGGACCGTACCGTGTGGTGAAGAGGATTAACGACGTGGTCTACCGCATCCAGAAGGTGCCCCGAGGAAAGATGTTGGTGGTACACCTGGATCGCCTGGCCCGCTACGAAGGCGCTGTTCGGGACGACCAGCCTTGAGGAGGGAGCAGTGTCACCCTGGCGGTAGACTCGCGAAGCCGATGATAAATGATGGCCGGTGGAGTTTCGGAAAACTTCGGGGCTGATCGTTACCGGAAGCGAGAGACAGTTGAGTGTTTTGTTTGAAAAATAAACAGTTTTTGAGGTTGCTAGCAAATTGTAAGGTGAAGAATGTATTTGCTACAAAAATAAAGTGTAGTTTTTGTGTTTTGTAACCTCGTCTTGTTATTTCACGAACCCACAAAGTCACAGTATGAAACTTTTTTGATGACTGTAACTCAAAAGGAATCCAGAGTACTTTAAAATATGGCAAGGTGGGCAGGACCAGGTGGGGCAAAATTGGTTAAGCCCCTATGCATTTAGATACTTTGTCATAAATTCAAAGAAGGTAATTGACTATTGTAATACAAATTTATGTAATGTTTAGTGTATTTTTACACCGATTTTATTATACTAGCTTACATTCTCAATATGCCACAGATTTACGTTCATAAAACCAATCACCAAAATTTTCCTTTTCCTTTACCATGTCACCAAGAGATATAGTCCCAATTTCAACATGAACCAGTTTCCAAATGATCAAGAGGAAAGACCATTATAATGAACATTCCCTTTATAGAAATAATCTCATTGAAAAGGAAAGCAGCAGGAAACCTGGAAAAAGATAACTGATTAGAAAATTGTTCTACACAAAGAAATCTGAAATTCCAGAAATTAGTGATTCAGCTAGTGACTCAAAGACAGAATTGTTGGATGATAATGATTCCACGTCTTCGTTGAGTCATATGGTAGTAGGTGACTTTATTTATATATTGAAGAAGCTAGAAACAGTGATGTGTTAAGATGTATTTACTGAAGATGAGTTGGTACTAGTAACACTAATGTTACTATTTTTAATTACTGTTAACATGTTCCTGAAACTGTTAATAGAGATTAAAAAAAGTAATGTTAGTGTTACTAGTACTCATCTTAAGTAAACACAAGGGGACTTAATGCTTAGCATTATTTAATCACTCCACTTCCCTTTTAAGACGTAGAGATAGTAACAATATTAAATTACTAACCTGAACAAAATGTACTTGAGTATGTGCATTCAGTGAAATAGAAGCTGAAACATATTTTTCTTCAGAGAACACATTCTTTAGCATATCCTGCATGACAAAGGTTTTTCCTGTGCCAGAAGGTCCAACTATGAGTAATGGACAATTGTGAGAAGCATGAAGTTCTATCAAAAAATTATACCTGAAATTGTTAAATATGTCAGTATAAAAGGGATTTACCAATAAAAGCTAAAGCAATATTCCAATTTTACATAGTTTGAACACACATGAACATGTGGTATCCTTTGGCAAAGCGCTTCTTGAGATTTCCTTTTTAAATACTCGGTTGATTCTTAATAAGTAATAGTAATTTGTTCACCTTCAAATATCGTTTATGATTATATAATTATTTTATAAAACATATGAACATGCTTATAAAGCTTATGTTTCTAGGCACTTTTCCTTCTTCTGGCACTCAAGGTGCAGGCTGCCTCTGTAGCTCAAATCTCAGTCAGGGTGAGTTATCTGAACAAGGCTTTTTCTAGAGTTTTCTCTTATCCTGAAAGACAAATGTCAGGTAACTCTAAGCTCTATGGACTAGAGATAATTTGCAATGATTGAATCCAAACTGTCACAGCATATTTTAAATTATTTGCTTTTCATATCTATATATTAAAAAAATGTTAAAAGAAAGAAGTGTCACTGTTTGGTTCCATATGAAGTAAGACTATAGTAAGTAAGACTCCTCACTATAATGAGTTAACGGTACGAGTGCACAGACTTCAACAGCAACTTTTCGTCATTAAGCTGAAACATAAGTTCCTGTACCATTTTGCTCTAAAGTGCATGGTTGCAGAAGTAAAAAATAAAATTGATCAAAGTTTTGATTGCGAATATGTCACCTTACATTTATAATTTCATTTTGCACTTAGGACAAGGAGGTAAAAATAGAAAAGCTGAGTTCTTTGTTACCATATTTTGCTACAATGACTCATTTAGCCACAAAATGATATAAAAGGACTGGATTCCGTGTGACTATGGCAATTAAGTTACAGATTTATACTTGGCAACCCTACAACATTGGCGTGTGTGTGGAATGGAAGGTCAGGAATATAAACAGTAGAACTACCTACCGCAACATTTGGCACAACAGCGGGTTCTGTCAGTGTTTCTGATATGTTTAATGCCTAGAGGACTATGTATGGCAGTCATTACAAATCAACAGCATGGTTCTTGCCTATGGCAGGGTGCTGATGACCTTGTAGTTGAGTGCCCTTAAACACAATCATCATCATCATCATCATCATCATCATCATCATCATCATCTTGCTTATGGCAAAGCCGACTGAAACATGCATGAAGCGCACACTTAGGATAAGTTTCCCATAGCATAATTCCAATCCCAAGAGTCATAGCGAAGAGTCTGACAAAGCACATACATCAACTGTAAACAGACATCATGTTGACAATAATCATAGCTCTATGGGTGATCAACCATGTCAAGCCATGTTTAAAATATTAAAAATGTGAAGCTACATTTACTAACTCTTCTCATGAAAGTTTTAAGTCTTGTCATGTTCATGCTGTAGTTACTGACTACATCTGAATGAGGTATTTCCGTAATTAATAGCTGAATTTCTTATCTTTGATCAACATATAAGTAGTTTTTATCAGCTTTTAGTTTAGATCTTGTGAATATGATTGAATAGCTTAAAAGAAAAGCACCCCACCCCTCATTACTGGCATTAGCTGGTAAACATACAGGCACATGGTAAATTGGCTTTCAAGCGCTGGCTTAGTGTAGACTTTCACCCATTGCAGGTGTAAACACATGCCTGAATGCAAACCAAAACATTAACTTCTGAAATCCTACTTTTTTCCCAGACTGCAGGTAATGTATACAGTAGTGTTCAATTATCTACTTTATTTTTCAAGATAGATGAAATTGTTACGGAATTTTTATGTCATATTTTAATCTACCAGCTCACAAAATCTGTGCACTCATACTACTATCACCTTGTATAATGTATACCAGACTACTTCAATTTTGATGTAAATGTCTGAGAGGAAAGAGTAAAAGGGGCAGCAATAGTGAAACAGATGACCTTTAGAGAGTTGATTGGTCAGGAAAGGCAATGTGTGTGATCTTTTATTTGCATACCTTTTCTGCAGTCAAAAGCAGAGGATACAGTGATGAAATAATCAACCTTAGCCAACTCTGATCTGTAGGATAAAAAATTATCTTAGTAGTGTATCTACACATACCTCATTGATTCCACCGTTGGTATAAGTACTTTGTTAATATTTCTTCTATCAACAATTGGCACACCTTTGGAAAATTCATGCCAGTGCTTCCACATTCCCTTTCCTCTGAACTGGTATATAAAGTCAAAAAGGCTACCTTCATTAGGAATAGGAATTTCTACTTTATCAATGCTTGCAGGTAGTGGAAAGTCTTCTAACTGTCCTGTAAAACATCAACAACTTTAGAATACTTAATTACGAGGTAAAAAATATAATATCTTTATACATCTTTAAACCATTTTACAAGCAATTGAGTTTGTCAAAATTATCTAACATAATATATAAATAATGAAACTATTTGCAGTTGGAATGCATCAACAATACAGTGTAATATATATGTAATATATATTATTTTACTATTATAGACGTCATGAGCATAATCTAATGATTGATTTGTTTCATCGGAGAAATAAAAAATGAGAAGCAAACTTATGTAGTAGGGCAAACATAAGAGTAACTGCAAGGGGCAGCTTCAGGATAGTGCCTCCATGCCATGGCACTGCCTTAAAAAGGGGCAGAAATATGATTTTAAATTATTTGCATCTCCCTAATGTGGTGATGCTTACTATGTTCAAGGCATAGTGAAATGTCTTGCCTATAAACAGAAAACCACAGAAGCTGGAGGAAGTCGCTCTAAGTTATCTATCTGAACATATTATGTTACTATTCTATGGATTCATATCATGTGGAACCTGGCAAGAAATTAGGTCTTTCTAGGCAATAACTCTTGACTTATTGTGGAGAGGTGTGGTGAAGGTATAGGATAAATTCACACCAGTTAGTTGCTGGCATACCTATTGTTGACAGCACATGCCAGTCAATAGTATCAACGGAACTCACACAAAGACTAATACACTATATTGAGGAATAATAGATAAACCACTTATCAATAAGTGTAGCAGTGTGCAATGAAAATGTTAGTGAAAACTGTCTTTTTATATCATATGTGTCATTTCTCCTTGTTCATACTTAAAATTAAATTAACCATTGTTATCTAATGTTATCTGCATCATGCGGCAGATGAATAAAAGAAAAGTTTGTTTCAAATGGGAACACTAAAAGCTCCTCAATGTGTGAGTACCGTGATTTCATATTTTATTTATTTAATTAGGACTAATATGGCTGCACCATGGCTGAGTGGTTAGACCGCTTGGCTCTCACCTAGGTGGCCCGGGTTTGATCCCAGGCAACCGAAAAGTGGGATTTGTGGTGGACAACATGGCACTGGTTTGGGTTTCCTCCAGGTTGCGGATGACGAGACAGTGGTAGCCAAGGTTTTTAAATTGGTTTTACAGGTTAATTTTAGAATTTAGTAGTCAAATTGTTTTAGCCTTTTATTCTGTATTTTTAATCTCTTTGGCTTCTGTCATTGTTGTGTATGTCTATTTTATTTCTGATTTTATTTAGTATGTAGAGAGCTTTAAGTTCCTTTTTATCTGGCTTTTAGTATGTTTCATTTTTTAAAGGGTGCTAATGACCACGCAGTTGAGCACCCTTAATCACACACATCACATTATATTCCTCCGGATCCTTCAGTTCCCCCCCCCCCCATCATTCTACCAATTACCAATTACTCCATCATTCATTCATCCCAGGCGTTCGCCGATCCTCAACCCTGATCTCATCTATCAGGTCAATATGCTTCGGCTTCCTCGCTCTGAGGGAACCCAAGTGACTCCTAACACCAGCATTAGTGAGGAAGGGAAACAAAAAAAAAACATTAAGACTGATAAATTAAGCTTTTTATTAAGTAGCCCATTTTCTACATTAATCATTAATGGAAAGGTAAAACAGAAATACATGGAAGACCTGCTCCTGATTTACACACAAGTATATAAAAAATTGGACATACATAAGAATAAAATAGACATATACATGCAAAATAAATGGTTCTGTGGACACAAAGTCAAAAATACTTTATTTTGTTTTCCATGTATTTTGTTTAGTGGCAATAACTCTAGTCTGAAAAAAAACAGATTTGGTGGCTTCTAATTCACACATGTTGAAACATTAAGACACCTATAAAAGTGCCTTAAATTGACGTTTTGTTCACTCATTTATTTATAGACTTTACAGTAGTTTGATATTTGCTTAAGGAAAGGATTGACTAAACTTCCAAGTATGATGGATGTGATTAGTTCTGGTTGCCATTGTAAGTGGCACTTAGTGCCCATCGATGTGCAGTGAAACAAAATGTAGCTAGTTATTATTGCTGATGTGTATATTGCATTATATAGCTGAGCATCATTTTAACCATTTCTGTTGCTTTGAATCTATTTCATTATGTAAATATTGCAGTATGTTTACATAATGTTTTGAATACTTATTTCTTAATGCCTACCTTTCCAGAGAGTCCTGTAAAATTCATCAAAAAGTTCTCTAGTAACAGCATCCAATGTTCCACCAAATACCCATAAACCAGCAGAAAAAAGGGCTGCCTGTATCCAACAATGTATGAACTGAAGATCATCACTAGTGGTTGTGGCATCATTTAGTTGCATTTGAATTAAAAGTGTTGTAGACCTGTGAGTATTTAAATTATATCATCAATTAATTCTCCTTTGTAAATTAATTGAAGAGGATATTTTCAAAAGCTGATATTTTCTCTACATCAAGAAAATGAAAAGAACATTTAACGACTTGCAGAATACTCACGGTTGCTAGCTTTTGTATGCTTTCAAAGGTAAGTAATCAAAGAAACTTGAATATTAAAATTCTGTGATAATGAAATGAAATGATATTGTAGTATTTGCTGTTTGAAAATGAGCATGACAAATTTTGAAAGTAACTTTGTTAAGAATCTTTCTTTGGAACAAACATTTAGCAGGTGTCGAGTTTTGGAACAATAATGAGATAAATTGTAAAAGGGAATATTAATATTACTGGTTGCATATTTAATATTTTATTGTACCAATTTAAATTTTAAACATAATAAGAGAATTTACTATCGGAATATATGCAAAGAAGAAAAAACCATTGATTTTGTTTTACTAAACAGTAAAGTTATTTGTAAAAGGGTAATTGTAATTGTTCAGACACAAGAACAAATATAATCTGAAAATATGTATTTTGATAATCACTGTAGTAAAAGGAAACAATAAAATGAAGTTCATCTTCTTAGAACTCAGTATTCAAATCCTCAGATCATCATTCTCTTATCATAGTTCACAAATGAGAATATCTGTTATGCATTATTCAGGCATGTTTTCTTCACATATCATGTATTTATAATACATCTTCATTAATACCCCACTCCTGTCCAAAATGATTTTGCAATAACCTTTCACTTCTTTTAAGTTTTCCTTCTTTTACTGCAACAACAAATTACAACTACAATTTTTTAACAATGAATGATTATTCTCTCTTGGCTACTGCCCTGAAATCTGTAAGATTATTACTTTTATACTGTGATTCTCCACAAAGTAGAGTTGATGACTGTCCATTCTTAAAGACAATTTTGTATGATGGAATTTTGATGAACACTACTCTTCCAGTCACACACAATATCAAAGTATAAACTTGAAAGAAGCGTAGGGACAGTGAAGCACAAATTAATACAAAATTGAATCGAGAATATATTGACACTTTGCTTCACTCACACTGTTTATTCACAGGACATGTTTCAAGAGCTCTTGCTCCTATCCTCAGCTGATACTCGACTAGTGCAAGTTGTAGTGGTTTCTTCTTTCTCCATATTGTCAATAGATGGCGTGATGTACTTGTCAAAGATGTCCGGTGGTGGAGTTTCAAAATTCATGACTCTATGACGATTGAAAATGGAGGCCAGGGCCTTTGAAACTAGTCTCTCATAAATATATGAAAAAGTAAGTGACGAGTGTCAATAAACCAACCACAAATAATTTTTATATTAATTTTGACGTCACTGTTACTAAATTCCTCCAAACACACATCAGGTATTAAACTTGTTTAAATAACTGAGAAATTTTGCAATAGCATTTCGCTCCCTTCCACAGTGGGTTTAATAGCCAACAACTAGGTTATTTGGACCCAATCCCTTTCACATTACATTGTAGAGGTAGAAAGGACAGGACTTTAAGTTAGTTAAACATTGACAAAGCTAAAGGATCAGCTTATATACTCCAACTGTGGCAGCTGTATTGCAAAAATATTGCTAAGCACACACACAGCCAGTTCAACTTCATCATCTATTGCAGAGGTGTTTGAGGAGCAGCTATTTTTCTTCTGATTATGAGAGTGCATTTCGGCTTTAAAATTATCAAATACTTTATATATACTTTTTAATTAATTTTAGTACTTATTCTGACCTCATGACTTTCTAGCTACTTTTAATTTGCAATTACGTGAATTTTGGCTAACATTTTTTGACAACACTGATGATATATAGGGCA
This sequence comes from Mantis religiosa, assembly GCA_030765055.1. NCBI lineage: Eukaryota > Metazoa > Arthropoda > Insecta > Mantodea > Mantidae > Mantis > Mantis religiosa. The sequence goes on along the minus strand of CM060950.1, from coordinate 76,805,865 downwards.
AATAGTGTCTAGTAAATTCACTGTATCCACAGTTTCAAAAATTGCACAATAGTCTTCTAACATTATAATCATGTCCTGCACTTTCATTTTCTTCTCTATTTGTTACCAAAAACCAATCTGTGGGTATGAAGGAACGGCCTCCAACAGGAAGCACCATTTCTATTTCTTTATTGTTCTCTGGAAAATCATTATACAGCCAATATGAAACCATTCCAACAGTGTTTGACCGCTTTAGCCATGGGATATTAGATATATTTTCAATAAATATTTTAGGCCAAGCTGATTAAGTCAGTCATAAAATGAAGGTGCAATTTCACTGAAACTTTTGGCACAGCAAGGTCAACCATTTGTATATGAATGTCTAATCTTTTTTTTGAGGATCTTGAGATGATCCTACAGATATTGGGAAATTATACATGTACAATCATCCGGTATCATATGTAGCTTGGTCCAGCATTTTAACAAGAGGTACATTTTTAGTGCAGTAATAGCTTGAAAGCAGTTCATCACACATTTCTTGCCTAAGGAGAATGTTATAAAAAGCCAGTGCTTCTAATTGTGTACTTTTAAGTGTGCAGGAAAACTATTTTTTTCTGCAGAAATTATGCAGATTCTGTGTAAGTTAAGGGGACAAGAAAATGTCAAGGAAAGAACACTGTGGGGCAAAACGGAAAACTACTCCCAGGAATTATGCCAAAATCAGCAGAATCAGCATCTTCAACCCAAAGAAGACCATCAATAACATGTTGCTTTGGATTGATGTAGATCCTTCCACTGTACATTGCCGCCTTTTAGAATGTGGCCACCCAGCACGGCATCCTATCGGAAACAACTCTTGACACCCCTAATGAAGAAGAAAAGGCTGTCCTGGTTAAAAAATATAAAGAATGGACTGTGGAGCAGAGGGAAAAGTGATTTTTTCTGACAAGATTCATTTTGAAATTCTAGGGTACAGATTGAGTTTCATTCAGTGCTTATTAGGGGAACCTCTTCATCCTGGCAACAGCAGGCTCCCAAACACCCATCAAAGGTCATGTTTTGGGGATGTTTCACAGTTTTCAGACCAGAAACCCTTCAAGCATTATTCTTACCAGATATGTTTCAAGCTTACTTTTACCTTTATAAAGAGTATAAAGCAGTAATATTAACCATTTATTTTTGTGTTAGCTGACCTGACCATGCTAATAATAACTTTGCAGTACACAAATAAAAATATTTAGTAAATATTCTCCACTTAACTTAAGAAGCCGATGACAATACTTCAATTTTTTTGTGAGATTAATTTCATGGACACTTGCCTGCAGCTTCAGTCAACACAATTCCAGATGTGGGCAAGTGTCCATGAAATTAATCTCACCAAAACATAATTGAAGTATTGTCATCGGCTTGTTAAGTTAAGTGGAGAATATTTACTAAATATTTTTATTTGTGTAGTGTTTGTTACTCCACTGTAAATAGCTTCATTTTCTGTGTAATAACTTTGCAGGTTTTACCTTACTAGGCTCAGTTTTCCTGCATTAAAAGACTGCTCTTTATATTTTTCAATAAAGTTAAGGCATGGAAGTAACAACCATTCAAGCATATCCATTATTTTCTGATTTTGCCATTTTGGATTCGCCTGTTGTATCCATGATTTTATTAGTACTCTCCAGTCAAGAGCAGATGCTTCCATATAAATTACACAGCAGCGACACATGATGGCAGGAGAAGCCTGAAACAAAAACGTATATCGAGATTTAAGAATAATAATAATATGTGTAATAAATACAACTCATCTATAAATTAATAAAAACGTATATGTTAACAGTAAACTTGCTTTAAGGATTTGAAAGATCTTCCTGCAAGTAGCATAGCAAATATGAAAACTTTATTCTAGGAGTGCCCAGAAGCTTAGCTTCTGATGGTTGAACACATATATAGGTGTAACAAAATGGTATGTCAAAAATTTGAGAATACATTTCTTGTGGATAGAGAATAAAAGAATGTTATATGAACATAGATCCAGAAATTAATTATTTTCCTTTCAGAGCACTTTTTCTGCAAGTGGGCCCATACAACAACACTCAGTGATAGAACCAATGGAAATTAGGAAATCACAGCCACATGTTCAAAATGGTCTCCAGTAGTTCCAATGCATCCATCAAACTGCCATCGCATGGACTCCTTAATGTGCTGAGTTTGGCCTGGAGAATTTCTACAATATGAGCAACCTTCTACAATATGAGCATGAAGAGTCTTTTCATCTGGAACTGGAGTTGCAAAAACAAGAGTTTACAAATGTTCCCACAAATAAAAATATAATGGATGTAAGTCAGACGAATATGAAGTCCATATAATTGGTTCACCTCTTCCTATCCCTACCAGGAAACCTGCTGTTCAGAAATCAACAGACATAAAGCCTGAAATGAAGGGAACCCCATTGTGAATGAACTGAGTACCAGTGCCTAACAAGTGTATTGTAGCACCAATTTAACCAGATGTAAAAGCGAATGTACTGTACAGTTAAACAACTGTTCTGTTGTGTGGTTATGGCCACAGGACAGTTACATATTTTACATTTAACCCTGTAAGCAGAGTTGTACAAAAGGAGCCCTACCATGGAAATAAAAAATGTTTGTATAAGATCTTTTTATCTTCTATATGCAGGAAATGTTTTCCCAAAGTTTTGACATACTTTTCTGTTACATCCTGTTTATGTTATCCAATAAGTATAATTTTTTCACAAAAACATACATAGAATATATAAAATATGAGTAGCTGGCAAGCTTAATTGTAAGATTACTCACTCAGACTAGGCAGGTGTTCACCATTCCTTCCAAAAGCGCTTTTCGGTCTTTGCTTCATACCAACTATTGTAGTTGGAGCAGCACCCATTGAAGATGGTATGAAGCAAAGACCGAAAAGCGCTTTTGGAAGTAATGGTGAACACCTGCCTAGTCTGAGTGAGTAATCTTATAATTAAGCATGCCAGCTACTCATATTTTATATAAAACATATCTCACTTTTAACAACTTGACAAGTCTTCGTTTAAAAAAAAAAAAAAAAAAAAAAAAAAAAACATAGAAATTGCATGCTTTGTTCTTTAACATAGATTTTTATTCTTAAAATAATTTAATGATGTTTAATGTGCACCTGAGTAAAATTGTCATATTGGTAGAAAATTAATCAATAAAAAAATGCAATAGTCCGAAAAATACTCCAGAAAGAGTGTTTCCATTAAAAACTAAAAATTTAATTATCTAAAAAATCTAAAATTTAATTAAAACCTTATGCTTCAATAAATTAGTTCATAATTTTTTTAATATAACACAAAAGTGATTTAAGCAAGTGTAAGGATTAACTTTATATTACCCACATTTACAGGCTTTTAAAATTCAATATTCTTTATTCATTATTTTTTTGTTTTGTTCATTTGTTCATAATTCATTCTTACATTCATTCCTTGGTTTATCTGTTTAGTCATATGGTGCAGCTTAGGCCATTTGGCCTCCTCTTCTGCTCAGAAATGTATAAAAGTCTTTTATACAATGATGACACATAAAATTATTAAAATGAACACCAAACAGAAAGGGCACAATATTAAAAAAGTGAATAAATAAATTTTCATGTTGACTCCATCTATACAAAATCTTAGCCTATATATGGCTAGTGTGAAGAAATGATTAATTTCCATCAATTAATCAAGATATTAAAAGTTAAATGATGAAGCCTGGGACTCAAGTCTTACGATACTGTCACCACAAACGGTGTATCTCGGATGCGAGAGCCCCTAATAGTGGTCTACCCGGAAAATACATGACTCAATTGGAGAATTTAATATCAGGACAGCACATGGGCCATGGTAGCTTAATGGGTTAGAGCAACTGGACGGAAACCAGGAAATCCGTGGTTCAAATCCTGGCCATGGCATTGAATTTTTCATGTTGACTCTATCTATAAAAAATCTTAGCCTATATACGGCTAGTGTGAATAAATGATTAATTTCCATCCATTAACCAAAATAACTAGCTTGATTTTAACCCTCTATTACATACGCTGCTAAATGTGAGTCTTCAGTTTTAATTTTCCGTCAAAAATCAATTAGAAAATCAAGATTTCCGTTAGCAGCTTTTTCTACCTTCCACTCCACCCTTAACGAGTCACTACCAATAACTGGAGATAGTCATTATTGTCTGAAGTAGTATATTGGTGTGGAGTGTTAGATCATGTGTGTGCATTCTTGTGAGTCAGTTTTCTATTCAATTCTTTCAATTATGTTACAATGTTTGGCAGGTATGAGAAGTTTCTCCTTGTAATATTAGAAAGTACAAATCATAGGGTTTAGAAGAGTTTCTTATTTATTTAGAAAATGTATTTATTATAAATAAAGGTTGTTCAGCTAAATACTCCTACAAGCAGCAAGAACCCATCAGGGAAATACTGGGTTTACCGAAAGCTGAATTTACTCCTACAGCTCCACAACTAAATATTTCAGGAAGATAAAACTTCTGTGACAGGAAGAAAAACAGACCAACAAGGTTTTCTTACAAACTGTGCAGTAAATTTCTGTGCCTGGAACATGTCGCAGCATATGCGAATACAGTGGGAATATCAACAACCGTGAATGATCTGCTTGAAATTGACAGCAAGAATCATTTTTATGAAAAAATAAACTTTCTGAGCAGTTTTTCTACAAATAAATGTTTTAATGTGTATTCATAAAAACAGTTAAAATAGAAAGAACATTAATATCAGTGAGTATAGTGGTTTAAGAGTAAATTATGACTTAAAATTATTTTCACCAGTGATGCTTAAATATATTATGCTTGCAAATTCACTGCATTTTTATATTGTTAAGAAGCAAATTTCGAAACCATAACATTAAAATGGTATATCAAACTTGTGCTAAAGCTAATGCAGACTCTTGGTCTGTACATGTGTAGTGGAGGTAAAATGATTATGCGTCGTGTAGTGGAGGGTTAATGTGGACAATGACAAAATCTATTTAGAGTATGGCAGCCTGTGACATTGGATTCCAAGGTGAACAATGCAGAGTGCACAAATATTCAGTGAATTATGTGATTATTAGAATCCAGATTTTGTTGATCCAAAGAATATTAAAAAACTAATTTAACATTATAAATTTATGACCTTAAAATTAATTAAAAATTACCTAATTGACCAAAGAATGATTTAAAAATTACTTTGCTTTTTGATATCCTTGCACATTTCACTTAAACTTTATCAATGAATACTGAATTACAATTCATTACAAACTCAATGATACTCTATGTAAACTGCACACATGGTTTCAGACGAATGAACTAATTATAAAAAAAGGATAAGACTATTACCATTTCATTCCATACTTGCCAAAACAGAAATGTGGTCAAACCTTCAATTGTATTTGATAAGACAGCCAGTAGCCACAGTAATGAAACAAAATGTTTGGGATTACATATGAATGAGAACATGAAATGGACCACACATACTCAACATTTAATAAATAAACTGAGTTCCATTTGTTATTTGCTTAAACATTTGAAAAACTTAATAAATTTAGTAGCATTCAGAAATATATATTATGGTTACTTTCACAATCAGTTACAATATGGGATAGTGTTCTGGGGGAAAAGGCTGATAGCGTCTTTAAACTTCAAAAAAGAGCAATAAGGATACTAAGTGGGGTGGATAACAGAACATCTTGCAGGCCATTATTCAAAAAACATCAAATATTACCTCTAGCATGTATGTATATTTTGGAATTATTGATCCATGTAAAACAAATTAAACTACAAATACAAAATTACAAAAATGCCGATATTCACAAATACAATACATGTCAGAAAGATGACTTTCACATTCAAAGTTGTAGAACGGAAATCTTCAGGTCTAGTGCTATCAATAAATGTATAAGATTATACAACAGATACCAGACATTATTAAACAAATGAAGAGCCTTATACATTTTAAAAAGGGATTAAAACTCTTTTTACTGCAACATTCCTTTTATTCTGTAAAAGAGTTTTTAAATATTAATTAGTTTTAAGTGATTGTAAATAAAGACAATAGCCATTAATGTAATTTTTATACTATGACATGTCCGATATCAATCGAAAGGACAAAATAAATTGAATTGAATTAAATCATGAAGTACAGTAAACTCCACATTTGTGAACAATTACTTTTATATAGCATTTCTCTATAGTCTTTATATAGTTTATATTTATTTGCTTTTTCTACTTTAGACTTTTGTTGGATCCTGTGTCTGTTACAGTTTTTAGTCTTATGTAACTTTTTATATTTATCTTTGTATCTTGAACTGACATGCCCTATAACATATGTATTATGTTCCAAAGGATGAAATAAATACAATACGGTAGAAAACATAATTAAAAATCACAATAATCATATTAATAGATAAAAGGAGAAGAGGTTAAAGATCAGCCAGAGGATATGGAAAGAGATGACAGCCACACTAAAGGACAAGTAGCACCATCTGTTGACCCTGCACAGGAAGCTATTAGCAGTATCCAGCTCCTACCAATATCTAAAGTTAAAATGACTGCAGATAAGAAAGCAGTCATGTCAGCCCTGGACATGTAAACAAATCCAGCACATATATCATCTAATAAACAAACTCATAAGTCATGCACAGAGGCTGAATTGGAAGAAAAGATCGCAAAAAATGTTGCCAAAGTTTAGAAGTCATGATGGAACATTTCTCAAACAGATTCACAAAAGAAGAGATTAAAAACACAGTAAACATAAAAAAAAACATTCTATAGGGAAGAGCAGGCAACTGCTCCAAAGCCAATTGTGTCAACATCCCAGGAATTTTCAAGCAATGGCAACAGCATAAGGTCAATGATGGTTACCAAATCCTCGACATCTAAACCCTGGGCCATAAGGATCAGAAAAAGACCTCAACAATGTAGGCACAAAAAAGCCCAACAAGGAAAATGAAGGTGAATTTCTTACTGAAGAACTACAAACAAGAGAACACAGAGCTTGGCTCTACATAGCAAACTTACACCACAGTACAACCAAAAAAGGTCAACACCTGACCAACATAAATTTGACAAACATAATAGAATGCAAAGAGCTCCAAACAAGGAAAAAAAATGTTAAGTCATCCCAATGCATCAGTTACTAAAAATCAATGCATCGGAATCATGACCAGAAGGGGTCATTGTAAGACAATGTCAGCTTTTCTGTTCCCAAACATCAGGAGCCAGACTCTCAGATTAGCCTACCTACCCTTATGGAATGTGAAAGGATTAACGAGAGCTTTAGAATTAGCAGCCAATAATCTCTCACACACACATGATGTTAATCTTATCCTCACAGAAACCCTAAAAACCAAACCCCTAGAAATAAATGGATTCTACTCTAAAAATAACTCAGTGACAAAAGGCCCAAGAAGATCATTTGTGGAATTTTCTACTTTTATAAGCCAACAGTAGGAAAAATATTAAGCATGATCAATACACACTAGTGTTAAATATTGAAAAACTCTCTGTAATAGCAGTATACATAGTCACACTAACACCATCAGAAGAAATAATAACAATAATGACCGCTATAAGACATTTAATACCTGTATGTGGCATTATTCTAGCCAGAAATCTGAACTGCAGGACAGATATAACTAACTACAAAACAAACTATTAGGCCTGATAGAGAAGTCTTCACTTCTGTCAACAGAGGTAAAGACCAAACTTACATCTAACACACAGGCTGCAGCACCATATAGGTAATATTCTTCAAAGGCCCTAATATTACACTAAAAGTTATCATAGTATGACACTCCAAAGATGAAGCACCATTAAAGAAACACTGCCCAGTAATGGTCAGTTTTTATATCCTACATATGGAGAAAAGAGAAGAGTCAGAGCAATGAAAGCGTAACGTAAATTAGATAACTACATTTGAGTATCAAGCCTAAAGATAGAGGAATGGAAAGAGTTCTTGAAACATATAAAGAAAAATGATCTTGAACCAGTTGCTATAACCCAGAAAATATGGTCAAGTCTGCACTAGTGTACAAACCAAAACGGCAATCTTAAAAATGGTTTGACAAAGAATGCTTCACAAAAAGAAAGGTTGTTCTTCAGACTCTACATAAGGCAATGTGCAGGAAGAACCCAGATGACACAACTTACAGTGCCATCAGAAAGGACTATAAAATCCTGCTAAAGGAGAACTGAAAGAAGTTTATAGAACAAGAAGCAGTCAAAATGGTGGAGTGAGCCAGAACACATCTTTACATAGCACTAAATCAGAGAAAGGCTGGAGCAGTGGAAAGATATACATAGCAGCTTGGGAGGAATACTTCAGTAGCCTTCTGAATTAGAAGAAACCCACACCACCTATTGGCTGATAATTATGAAGGCTTCCCAAGCAGACATCAATCTTTTCATGACGTTTGTGGTCCACAAAGCAATACTAACAGTGAAAAATAAGAAAACAGCTGAAAAAGATGGAATATGCAATGAACACATCAGAGCCTCATTCAATAAACTGCTTCCAACAATCTCCGAGATTATAAACCTGTGCCTGCAAGGGGGCTTGATACCAGCAATTTGGAAGACCTTGACAATAAAAATGCTCTTCAGCAGAAAAGGAAGCAAAATGGATCCAAATTCCTATAGAGAATACTGAAGACACTCACATGGCTTACCAGCAGATGAATATCTGATGAAGTCGAACAAACGATTCCGGAAGAAGAGTTTAGATTCAGAAAATGAAGAAGCACTCTCCATGACATTAATAACCTCATCAATTATATCGATAAAGCATTAAGATTCTCCCATGGAAAGTGCCATGAAATTTTTGTAGTAGATTTTATGAAAACCTTTCATAAGATTAACAGATACCTACTACTTTCCAAACTAGAATCCATAGCGGGAGACAGTAATATGTTTACAAATCTAATATACAGCATGCTTATAATCAACTATATATAAATTGCAAATGGTATCACCAACTACAAGATAGTAACACAGACAAATGGTACATATATGCCATGTATACTACAGGGCATGTATGGCATACTACAGGGAGACAATTGTTAAATTTTGCCACATACAATTGTACACAAAATTAAAAAAGAGACAGAAGATGTGACGGACTGCTGCTGATGACATAGTCATCAGATCTCACTCCACATGAGTGCTCCAAAAAGCACCAAGCCAACTTTAAATGTAGGCAAAAGACAATAAACTGAAAATAAATGTAGCAAAAACTGCCAAGTGACCTTCTACAATGGAGGTTGAGAGGCGGCGGGAGACAAAATACATCTATGGCCAGAATCTCTAACAGTCTATGTATTTAAGTACTTGAGACTGATTCTGCAAATTACAGTCAAATCATTCAGACCACACACCAAGTCTAGAGCTCATACAAAAACCATTTTTGACATCAGATCAATAATTAAACTATGATTAGAAACAGCAATGATCTTGGATATTTAAAGTCAAACTGAAAAATTTAATGCCACGGCCGGGATTTTAACCATGGATTTCACGGTTTCTGTCCAGTCACTCTTACCCATTGAGCTACCATGGCCAATATGGTAGCTCAATAGGTTAGATCAACTAGACGGAAACCAGGAGATCTGTGGTTCAAATCCCAGCCATGGCATTGAATTTTTCAGTTTGACTCTAATTATCCAAAACCAAAGTCCATACACAGCTAGTGTACCTAAAGGATTAATTCTTATCATTTAAAGGATTAATTCCATCAACAAATTTAGCAATGATCTTGGTTTACATAAAAATAGTCCTCATTGCTACATATAGAATAGGTATTATATGGAAAAAGCTAGATTAAGACTTCTAATGACCCTGGAAGCCATCACATAATGCTTTCTGAAGGATATCCTTGGTTTTTTCAAAATACACAAAATATAGACTAGTCTATAAGCTCGCAAAGAAGTCATTTTTTATAGAAGACTTGCATCTGAAGTACATCCTGCCATCTAAGGATACCTGAAAAGTCATCTCCAAGAAAGGGAAAGAAAGAGGGAGGAAATATGGCTCAATTTTTATACAACAGAGGCCATGATAGACAGATCCTAGAAGAACACCAATCAGGACTTTAGACATTTAAGTTAACTGATGGAAATTAATCATTTCTTCACACTAGCCATATATAGGCTAAGGGTATTTGATAGACAGACTCTATCTATTCAAAAACCTTAGCCTAATTATGGCTAGTGTGAAGAAATGATTAATTTCCATCAATCTGTTAATAATGAAGCCTGGGATTTAGTACTTACAGTAGTAAGTCACCACAAATGGTGTATCTCGGATACCTATTGGTTTACAGGGAAAATAATATGAGTCAATTCCAGAGTTTAATGTCAAGATGGCACTTTGGCCATGGTAGCTCAATGGGTAAGAGCGACTGGATGGAAACCAGGAGATCTGTGGTTCACATCCTGGCCATGGCATTGAATTTTCCAGGTTGACTCTATCTATCCAAGACCTTAGGCATTTTCCAAACTCATCGACAGTGCATGGGCACCAACATAAACTGTGTAAAAACAGTGTTTTTATAACCCCAACAACAATTGTGTGCCAACTCTCTGACCAGTATCACCTTTCTATGTACAAAAAGCATGAAGAACTTTTAGAAGAATTCTGCACAACCTAGTGATAACATCATCTACACCTGGACTGTGACTGTTTTTTTTTTTTTTTTTTTTTTTTTTACTTTTGTATCAAGTGATATCACCGTTGAGTTCTTTGTTTTGTCAATTTGGGTGTACCTCTTTCTTGTACTGTGTACAGTGCAGAAACTTTTATTTCATTTACTCAAAATGTTATGATATACATATATTTTCTTCATAGTATTGCTCTAAGAACAACAGAAAAAGGGTGCAAACTATGCAAAATCTGAGTTCTAGAAATGATTTTCTGAGCAAGTGTGGAAGGTTGTGAGATGAGGACAAACAATTAAAATTGAAGCTGAGTATGTAGGGGAAGAAATCTGAAAAGTCTAAAAAAAGAAAACACAATAAATTTCTTCAGGATCAATTACATAGAACCATGATATCAAATTAACACTAATTATCCAAAGAAACCTCAGCAAAATGCTGATAGCACTGCTGTTTATTTCAATTACACCTATACACTTTTTACCTGTGATAGATCTGCAGTTTCAAATATTATGGACATTGTTTGCCTTAGTTGCATTATTGCTCCTGAAGAAAGACATAACTTCTTAGAATCATCAAGTAATGTGCTCATATTTTCAAACAATTTTGGATCTAGAGGTCCGTCAAATATTATCCAGTTTCTGTCAGAACTTGTATCCAATGAATATTCCCTGCATGCAAAGCACAATAATTATCATTTGCAGTCCATGTAAATACATTTAGAGGGATAGTTAGAATTAATTTTAGATTAATTTCTTCAACAAAAACATGTTATCTAACTGAGAATAGGGGTGATAAACAGAAAGCTTTAATTAGACTTTATTTGCAAACTACAACTGTGATTTTACACCCTAAATATGGCAATTCTTTTAATTACTTAAATTAAATATTTACCTAAATTTAGAGCCCAAAATGCCTTCAATCCATTTATTTTCCATGGGATCGACATGGCCAAAAAGCTGTTCAATTCCTACAGATTTTGGATTTATAACTGTATACTTCACTGTATTCATTTCTGTGATATTATCAGGAATTTTGGATAGAGAATCTGCCAAGACCTGCAAAGAAATTAAAATTATTACAGCCTCTGAGAAAAGATTTTTGACATGTAACAGAACACCTGTGGACAGAATTCTGGCACACCAGCTCATATGATCCTGGTAATTGATAGCTTAGGTAACAGAAAAATAAAAAAAAAGAATAAAAACAATGCATTAGGCTTGCTTGCACAAATAGTAAAATACTTAACAATTTAGCACATAAGTAACCAAGCAGGATGGCTCCAACTAATGTGTGATGTCCTGGGTTTGATCCCTGGAGGGAGCTCATTGTGATGGGTTTTTCTGCTGTTTTTGCTTAGTCAGCTAGATAAATGCTAAAGTGGGTCTTCTACCGTGGTTCTCTTCTCTCATATTTCTTCCATTTCACCTCCCTCTTTCATGCCACAGGACAATTCCAGGGCTGAGTGTCATTCAACAGATGGCAGATGGCACAGAGGTTTGCATTTTTGAACCTCCTTTCGGCTCTGCCAGAAGGTGGCTATCTCAGCCTCCACTACTGGGTTGAGCTATGGAAAGGGAGCTCTGAACCACCCTCTTTAAACAGTTGAGCAGGCCTCCACAAGTGTCTCCTAGCCAGGTGGTCAAGCCAGAAAATGTTTGTGAACTGCACATGTCTGTTGTCCATTTCTGCAGCCCATAACTCTCCTGTGGTTCCTTTATCTCATCCATTCCTCTTGGAGATGTATGCACTAAAGATCTAATTGTGGATCAAGGTGGTAAGTGTCCCCTAGGTTTCCTAATCCATTGCTAACAAACAAGTATATATTTGAAAATGTTCAAAAGACAAAACTTTTTAACTCAATTATTCATTGAAATTATTTGGGGAATGTTCTCCCACATACCTTACAACATTCTTACTTAATTTATAATTGCAAAAAAATTAATTCATTTACATACAAAAGATTAACATATTTGAATAGCTTTGTAAATATTAGAAAATCAATATTAAACATAAACACATTCTAAGAACAGCTATGAAATATGGCTCAAGACAATTGATAATATGCAACACAAATTTCTAGCAATTATGTGAGAATCTGTTTAATAGCCTGTAGAATTAAAAGAATTTTGAGTCAAACTATACTGATGCTCCATAAATTGCTAGTATTTACCTAGAATGCTTTTTGTTAGGACCTTCTTAACATCCTTAGCTAATGTCGACTCAATGGAGCATCAAGTATAGTGTGACTCAAAATTATATTAATTTTGTGTTTCATTGTATCATGGACCTTACTCATAAGAATCTTGTAGAATATCTAGTTTCTTATTTTCTGTGTTAAGCAATATGTAATAAAAATTTTCTGGATTCTAAGGGCATGTATATATTAAAGTCATGATCTTTACAGATAAAGGGATGAATGATGATTGCATATGTACACTCAAAAAGTTGCATATACATTTTATAAAAGCCAGCATTGAAGTATAGAGTATCATTTATTGTCTTAAGTACAATTAAGATTTAAATGATAGAGAATGTAGCGCATTTGATATCTAAACCATCAACATATTTAATTACTTGTGACTTCTATTTTATAGAGGATCTTAAATATCAATATCTTTAATCTATGTAAGTATTGTTTTGCATTTATTTTATTCATAGAAATATGATGCACACGTTATAGGACACATCAACTTAAAGTACAAAGAAAAATATTTCAACATATATAGATGATCACAAATACAGATATGTAAGAGTCAATGCAAATTTAAAATTAAAAAAACAACAACAACATAGAAGCTTATAAAGATTTGAGTTATAAAAAGTAATCATTTACAATGGTACAATTTACCCATGTAGGATTTCTCTACAGTATGAAAGGAATTAAATGAAACCATTTTGAACTTATGTTAGGATATATATCACCTCTATTGAGGTAGTTTGTTATATTAATATTGACCAGCATATGTGAAGTTATTTCCACAGATTTTGTTTCTGTGTGGGTTTACAAGTAAGTGTTACTTGGTGAATGAACTTCAGCATTTGTTTTGAAGGAATTTAAGTTTTCTTTTAGATAGTTAATGTTCCATTTATAAATATGCATAGTAAAGACAAAATTATGTATTTTTTAAAATCTGGCTTGCAGCTAGTTTTATTGGAGATATCAGCCATAATTTTTATTACTTTATGTTGAAACCTGAAATACTTTTTTTCTTTTCTAGAATTCCCTAAAAGATTATGTCATACACTAGTAGACTATAAATGTATGCAAAATAAACTCCCCTAAGAATATGTACACTGCATACAAATTTGACTGGCCTAATTAAGAAGCACATCCTGAGACTTTTATATGTATTTCTGAACTTAAATTTTCATCTAATAACATACCCAAAAAATGAATTGGTTTTTTCGTATTTTATCTTATCTTTCCCCAGTTTAATTTTTGGATATACAACATTCTTGTTAAGTATATTATGGAAGCTAAGAGCCACTCTTCTCTTTACTTAAAAGCAACAAGTTTGCATTAAACTATGCTCTAGAACGTTGCCTACATGATAATATTATTTAATTTGTCCCTCTTATAAAATATTTGTATCATTTGCAAAAAAATGTTACTTGCACATTTATCAGGTGATTTGTATTGTCAGCTAAGTAATTTATGTACAGATAAATGTACAGATAAATGACAGCATCTTCAAAATAGATCCTTGAAGTACACCATATTTTATATTTGTACAATCTAACAGTTCTTCATTAATTTCATTAGTTTTATTACCAAAATACTTTACTTTAGCAGATTAATCATTCCTTAATTATTAATTATTGCTTATTATTAATTATTATTGCTTAATTATTGCATTAATCATTCCATTGCTTAATCGTGATGCTGGATTTCACTTCAGCTCCTCTTGGAATCTGGACTTAAAAATGGAAATCTGTCGATTTAAGAAGCACAGCTCAATACAGCTTGATAATCAAGTTAACATTTAATATAAAAATTATTTGTGGTTGGTTTATTGACACTCGTCACTTACTTTTTCATATATTTATGAGAGACTAGTTTCAAAGGCCCTGGCCTCCATTTTCAATCTCTTCCAGGGCCTTTGAAACTAGTCTCTGATAAATATATGAAAAAGTAAGTGACGAGTGTCAATAAACCAACCACAAATAATTTTTATATTAATTTTGACGTCACTGTTACTAAATTCCTCCAAACACACATCAAGTTAACATTTGTTTAATGCAACCTGAGAAGTCTGGCCTGGCACAGCATTGTTTTGATAATGACCATAGAGCTAATTTTCGAGAGATGACCATCTTGGCAATATGCAACAGTTACTGGAAGCAGTGAATTAAGGAGGCTTTGGCCATTTCCTCTGAAAGGAGCACGCTTAGTTGTGATGCTGGAGTTCAGTTCAGCTCCTCTTGGAATCCGGCCTTAAAAATGGTAATCCGTCAATTTAAGAAGTACAGATCAATACAGCTTGATAATCAAGTTAAGTAGTTACGTTTCTTTGAACCAATTAATTTCCTATACTCATGCCATCTCCTGACCTGGAATTTAATTTACTGAAAACGGTATTTTGTTCAGTAATGCGAAATTTGATAGTGTTTTGTCTTTGTTTATATTTATGTTATATCCAGTGTTTAATATGTGGTTATAACATTTAATAAATATCCTCATGGTGGGAGAGATGCACACTCTCGAAACATCTATTTCTATTCATCTTTTCACCTGGCTTGCTGCCAGAGAAGAAATTGAGCATATTCGTCGCCAGGAAAGCTTCAGGTCTTATTTTATTAATCTGTTTTATATTATCTCTTCAAACATTTTTGCAAAAGTACATATTACCAATATTGAACTGTAATTCTCATTATTATCTTTGTTACCTTTCTTGTAGAGAGGTTTCACTTTTGCTTCTTTTAGCCACTCGGGAAATATTCCATTTGTTAATGAAAGATTAGCTAAATAGCACAGCAGTACTGCACATTTTTTAACAATACAATTTGAATATCCATCAACTCCTGCCAATGTTTTGCTTTTAATTGTTTAATTACTGTTTTGATTTTCTCAGTTGTTGCTGGCATTAAAAAGAGAGTATTTTCATTACATTCTAGAACTTACCTGTTCGTGTGAATGAATGATTTTTATCAACTTTTTAACAATACTTGAGTAAAAACTGTTAAATAATTTGGAATTAGGATTTAGGATTTCTCAAGTTTTGACCATTGCTTTCAATAGAATAGCTATTTATTAAATAATTTTATTTATTAATTAATATTTATTGCAGTTATTTATTAATTTTGTCTCAGTTTTAATTTCACACCTGTTCAGAACTCTAGTGCTTTTATCGCAAATTCAATGGAAATAGTTATTTGGATATTTAGTATGTTATTATATTGTCTTTACCTTAAGTATAGTGTTTATTTTAACCCAAGAGCAGGCCCGGTAATAATTTTAACAGGAGTGGGCATGTGGGGTACTCTGTACCCCACATTCATTTCTCATGATTTTAATGATATTAATATAATTTAAAATGCAAAGATACTTATATTTCAGGCCTATTTCCTTTATTAACATGTAGTTAAATTTTGCAACCAATGTTGCAAACCGTTTCCATGCACACTGCATTTGAATGCAATCTAAACAAACACAGTATATTGTCATATAAATGTAATGCATGAATAATAGGTTTACTGACATAAAATAATAAGGTGGAAGCATACAAACAGATATAAAAGAACTTGGTAATGGCCTCTGATGGAAAGTAGCAGCATATGTCACATTTTTAATACATTTATGTCAAAATTGGCAATGGCATGAAAAGGTGTGAGTTCATCTCTAGAAATTCTTGCTGAATCTTTTGGTCCACGAAAATGTTTTACTATTTTCCTCCTCTTTATTTTACCACCCTTCAAAAAATCCACTCTTCTCATTTTGCAAGAGCTATGTTTCCCAGAAAAATAGTTTTCAGAACTAATAGACAGATTCTTCTATATCACTTTGTTCAGAATCAGTGTTGTGGTCACTTTATTCAATTACTACTTCTTCACTTAATTTGCTGCTGTCTATTAGGTCATCTTCTGGCAGTTCGTTGAATGTCTTCAACATTTCCTCTGAAGTTATTTTCCTATGTGAAAAGAGCATTTTTATTGCTACAGTATAATAGCTACTGAAATTATTGTATGCACAAATGCTCACATGTTCATAATTATGACAGCAAATCAGTAAAATGAGATTACTCACATGTACAGGTACGAGGGAACTTTATACCCCAGCCAAACAATGGTGACTAAATACGACTATAAACAATCCTTCACACTTGCAACATAGGATGTGACTGTATCAGCACACATTCAAAATAACAATGAACGAACATTAAGCATAACGGACAGTGGAATCATTAGCAATGTTGCCACATGCAAAAATCTAAGGGTTAATATTTGGGTTAATATTTAAACTGTATTTACTTTAATATCTTACCTATTCAAAATAATTATACTTTAAAAGATATTAAAAAACAAAACCACCAAACCACTGCCCCGATGGTTTCAGGTATGGACCAAAGTAATAATATTTTCTTTTCCTTCTTTCAGAGAAGCAATTAAAAGTGTTTCCAAAACAAAGATTTCTTGTTCAAATAACATTATAATCATATTTCCAATACTCTATAGAGCCAGCAACAAAATATACACCTGTGAAATATATTTTAAAGCCCTATGACACAAATATCATTTTAATATAACATTATTTTGTTCTTTAATAAATATGTATTTTACAATATACAAAACTTTCTTAGTATAAAGATTCATTCTGAAGCATTACCTGAAGACAAGTGGTCTTTGCTGAAAATGGTTCACCTACAATCATTATGCTATGATGAGTAACCATCATGTCATATGTCTGAATTGCTTTTGCTATAAATAGCTCTACAGGCTGAAGGTTTCTTCTACTACAGCTCTGAAATTAATAAAAGAAAGATGTCTATTCACTCCAATCTTGTACAAAGAGAGATCTTTACCTTACTGCTAATGAAACATATTATTTGAAACTAAAAAAGAAATTGATTCCTGTGCCCCTTCACATTATTTAGATTTTCAGCAACTATCATTGCTTAAATAGTGTTTGTGGCTGTAGCTGTGGTGTAGTGTGGGTGGATGTGTGTGCATGTTATGATTACTCGAGTATGTAAAGTGGGAATGGAAATCTGTCCTGTTATAGTAGAATGTGTGAAGCTGTGGTTATTCAGTCCAAGTCATAGCAGAACTACTATATATGTGTGAGTGTGTTTATACATGGCTGGATGGATGTAAATTGAGCTTTTATTTATGCGCATTCTTTAACAGCTGTGGTACTCAGTGTCTCATTATATTGTTGCATTGGGATCACAAAGGTAATGCGGAGAGTAGGAATCAGCCGCCATTGCTTTTGCCAATGGGAGGGGATGGGATCAGCTAAGGTCAGCAAGTCTGACCTTGGTCAGCCAAGGTGGAAGTAAGTCTGACCTTGGTCAGCTAAGGTGGAAGCAAGTCTGCTGTGAGAGACTAATGCACCTTAAAGGACAATCAAGCTGATGTCACAAAGTGACATTCCTACTGTACAGGTTATTTATTACAGTGCAGATACCTTTTGAGACTGTTCAGGAATTTAATTCAAGAACGTTTGACTACCAGAATGATCTTACAGGCCTGACAGATTGTTATAGCCAATACAAAGCCTGGTAAAGTGTTTTTAATTTTAGAGATATTTATGCATGTTCTGAGCTTCAAGTGTAAGTCAACAAGTGGGGTTAGAAGGTGTACCACTTGCTGTATGCCAGCAAGCATGGATGCAACTGGAAGGAGCTGCACCACATTTTGATGTCAACATGCAGTGCTTCCTAGATTGCAAATATCCTAAACTTTGGATTGGAAGAGGAGGACCATTTGCATGGCCACCCCATTCCCCAGGCATAATGCCAGTTTATTATTTCTTTTGGGGGCACATTAAAGCTGTGGTGTATCAGACACCAGTGGACGATCTAGAAACACTAGTAACCAGAATACTTGTCACAGCTGGTGAACTTTTGCACATGCCTGGGGTATTCGAGCGAGTGCACCAAAGCTTTCTTCAATGATGCAATGCCTGTATCAAGTGTGATGGTGGCGGTGGCAGTGGCAGTGGCGGTGATGGTGGTGGTGGTGGTGCTGGTGGTCAAGCAGTTGAGATGTAGAGTTCATGCAGTATAGAAGTTTTACGTTGTCTTGATATAAATACCAGTACTTTTAATATAGTGGAGTCTTGTTTTGAATGAAACTTTATTATTTGTTTTTAATAATAAGAAGGAACACAGTGTTGAGCTGAGTTAAGAATACCATCAGAAATTAATTCAGAAAGTATGAGTGTAAAAATTGCAGAAACACTTCAAAAACAAATAAAATAGACACTAAAAAGTATCAGTGACTAAAACTTTATGGTACAACATTATGAGATTGGGTTAAAGTAAAAAGACACTTCTAAGACACTAGAAAGAGATGAAGGCCTTGAATTCTGTAATCATATCACCTAAGGGTATATGGAATGTGAAGGGAACTGAAAATAGTTAATGGGAAACCAAGACATAGCCAATTGCAAGGATCTGTTGAGGATGCAAATCAGGATATTGAAAACATGCTAATGACTTGAACAGAAATAAATCAAGCTCTGTCCTGGTTTGAGGGCCTTAGACTTTTTTACTTCATGAATATCAGAACTCATAATGAAATCACATATTTCAACCCATATGAATCCATATTTGGGATTTTCGCAAACATTTGCTTTACATCACCATCATGTTCTACTAATGTCTTCAGAAACTGGAATCTGAAGATCTGGAAGCCTTAGTTAACTCCTTGTCAGGTACATAGTAAGGAAATGTAATGTGGAAATATTTCCATGCAGAGATTTACCATGGTGAGCAAATTATCATAAAACTACAAAGAGAAAATGCTCATTTAATATATGGCTAAGCTTGTAGCCACATTGTTCTGATATTATTAAATATACTAACATAGCATTTAAATTACATCTGATCACAAAGTTCTAACCAGTTTTGAAAGTACAGTGTTAAAAAATTATAATACATAAATTAAATTTTTTGGATTTTTCAAAATGTTCATGTATTCAGAGTTGAGCATAAGCATTGCCTAAAAAGCAATGAGAATATTTTGAATGTTGCCAAGAAGATTTAATTAGACTGGCATCCACAGCTGCTAGTAAAGTGAGGACTATTATTTAAATTGCACCTTATTACTATATGTTAAAATAATTTAAATCTTTATTCTATATGGATTTTTACAAAAAATTAATAAGAAACATATTTAGTGCTTAATTTTAAAGTGTCATTTATTAGTTCATAGTTATTTATTAGTTCATAGCTATTCTATATCATTATATAGTTAATAATAAATCCTTTAACTTCTTTTTAGCCTCACTAGGACAAAATGAGAGAAAAGTAAATCACATTTCTTATGACCAACTTCTGTAAATTCACCTAAAATACTTTGGACAATCTTTTTTAAAAAAAAAAATGTTTACCTAATGATCAACATATATTTCTGTATAGATGTTTTCTTTTTAATTATTTTGAAATGTAAAAAGTAATGTGCACAGTAGCATACAAAAAGTGCATGAAACTTAATAAAATGTCGTCATTTAATCTCTGAGAAAGTTAAACATGTAATGGCTGACAAGTTCAGCACTTTTTAAGATAAAAATTTACTCACAAAACTATGTGCATATTATTTATAGGCAATTTTATGTCTGAAAGAAATGCTACAAATTCCTCTATTTTACTTTAGATAGTACCTCTTTACAAATGTTGTATATTACATCAGATCTTGAAGCTGTAATAGTTACTTCTGGGAAAAAATCTGACAATATGACTTTAGAAATAGCTGCATCTTCAATGGAATATTTTGAAAATGTCATATCATGAATTGCTTGTACTACTAAAATATCTTCCTCTTGATCTGGAAATTTCATTTTCAGATTACCAGCTTCTCTCAAAACAAGCCGTAGTGCTCTAAGTCCTGAAACATAATTCTACATGAAAACATGTGCTTTAATTTTCAATACTTTAATAATTAACTACATAACATATTAACATATATACACTTCTGGAAATGGAAATAAGAACACATTGACGCCGGTGTGTCTGACCCACCATACTTGCTCTGGACACTGCGAGAGGGTTGTACAAGTAATGATCACACGCACGGCACAGCGGACACACCAGGAACCGAGATGTTAGCCGTCGAATGGCGCTAGCTGCGCAGCGTTTGGACACCGCCACCGTCAGTGTCAGCCCGTTTGCCGTGGCATACGAAGCTCCATCGCAGTCTTTAGCATTGGTAGCATGCCGCGACAGCGTGGACGTGAACCGTATGTGCAGTTGATGGACTTTGAGCGAGGGCGTATAGTGGGTATGCGGGAGGCCGGGTGGACGTACCGCCGAATTGCTCAACACGTGGGGCGTGAGGTCTCCACAGTACATCGATGTTGACGCCAGTGGTCGGCGGAAGGTGCACGTGCCCGTCGACCTGGGACCGGACCGCAGCGACGCACGGATGCACGCCAAGACCGTCGGATCCTACGCAGTGCCGTAGGGGACCGCACCGCCACTTCCCAGCAAATTAGGGACACTGTTACTCCGGGGTTATCGGCGAGGACCATTCGCAACCGTTTCCATGAAGCTGGGCTACGGTCCCGCGCACCCTTAGGCCGTCTTCCGCTCACGCCCCAACATCGTGCAGCCCGCCTACAGTGGTGTCGCGACAGGCGGGAATGGAGGGACGAATGGAGACGTGTCGTCTTCAGCGATGAGAGTCGCTTCTGCCTTGGGGCCAATGATGGTCGTATGCGTGTTTGGCGCCGTGCTGGTGAGCGCCACAATCAGGACTGCATACGACCGAGGCACACAGGGCCATTACCCGGCATCATGGTGTGGGGAGCGATCTCCTACACTGGCCGTACACCTCTGGTGATCGTCGAGGGGACACTGAATAGTGCACGGTACATCCAAACCGTCATCGAACCCATCGTTCTAGCATTCCTAGACCGGCAAGGGAACTTGCTGTTCCAATAGGACAATGCACGTCCGCATGTATCCCGTGCCACCCAACGTGCTCTAGAAGGTGTAAGTCAACTACCCTGGCCAGCAAGATCTCCGGATCTGTCCCCCATTGTGCATGTTTGGGACTGGATTAAACGTCGTCTCACGCGGTCTGCACGTCCAGCACGAACGCTGGTCCAACTGAGGCACCAGCTGGAAATGGCATGGCAAGCCGTTCCACAGGACTACATCCAGCATCTCTACGATCGTCTCCATGGTAGAATAGCAGCCTGCATTGCTGCGAAAGGTAGATATACACGGTACTAGTGCCGACATTGTGCATGCTCTGTTGGCTGTGTCTATGTGCCTATGGTTCTGTCAGTGTGATCATGTGATGTATCTGACCCCAGGAATGTGTCAATAAAATTTCCCCTTCCTGGAACAATGAATTCACGGTGTTCTTATTTCAATTTCCAGGAGTGTATTATAATATGTTATATGATTGTTTAGATCTTATATTGTAATTGGTTTAAACGAAAGTAGTTTCTATGCATTATAAGTACATATAGCATGTACACTGTTGATTTGTACAATACCCAATTTCCATGAATAGTCTAAACAGCAGAAGAAGGTGAGCAAGAAGAATGTGCTACATAAGCATTTTCTACCATCCCCAAGATGCTTATGTTCCTCTGCTAGTATCCCATACAATACCTGATGTCAGTATCTGAAATGCATGTAATAAATGCATAATAGAGCATAATACTGTAGTTACATACAGGTAGTAGATCTGGCAGCATAGATGATTCACATACACACATTTCTAGTAAACAAACCAACTACATGAGCAGATTAAAAGTTCAAGCCCACTCTCATACCTCAGACACACTTGCCTTCTTCTAGTGGTCAGACAGTACCTAACATATATTAAAAGAGCAATCACAAGTTAAATGACAGTGGTAAACAAATAGTTTAAATAATTAGAGCTTTACCTATATATTGTATATAAACATTTTTATATGACTTTTATTCCCCCCAGTTCCTTTTTTGCTTTCCCCTTTCTTTTCTATAGTGTCATAATTGATAAAGAATAGAGTAAATGAATTTTTCTATTATGAACTTTATTGTCATTTTATGTATGTATGACTGTTTTATAGTACAAACATGTTCTTCCTGTTTCTTTTTCTTCATTACTATGGAATCCACAGAAATGAATTGACAAGAACTCAAGTTTAAGTTAGTAGGGCTGCTATGGTAATGCAGTGAGCAGTATGTGACACAAAAGATCAAAAATAGGTTACTTTAATCCCAAAGTAATAAAGTTTTCAAGTCACATTTTCCTTTTCAACTTTTGCCTTCCATATAGTTTATGATAAGAATATTTAGCAATAAAATACAGTACAAACTTTTAATCTCTGAAATAATTTCAATGAAGGAGAAAAATTATTTTAAATTATCACATCCAATTTTACTCCATGCACTGACAAAACAATGAGTTAAGGACAGGATTATACTAATTATTCCATTTCTCACATCCAGTTAGTAAATACATGCTTCTCCATAAAGTGAAAACATGAACTTCTTACCATAGTCATAGTGATACTGAGATGGTAACTGTTTCGCAAGATGTTGAAATGCTGTAACTAGCTTAATAGAAAGCTTTCTTGCATTTGTGTAACCATAGGAATAAAGCAACATTTCTGCTATAAGGGCATAGTCTGGTACTACCATAGCAACTGGACGGAAGAGTGTCTGCAAACATGAGAATAAAAAAATAAAATAGTGATAACCTTATTAAAGAGCAATTCTATTAGTTGTGCAACTTTATAAGTACACAGTAAATAAGAATGAATGTGACATTTAAAGCAATGCCCCTTTTTAGCTTCATTTTTAGTGTGTTTGTTACTGTGTGGCAATTATTAGTGTAGCTCAAAACATTTGTATTAATAAAATAACCCATGGAACAGTCTCCTCCTCCTCCTCCTCCTCCTCCTCCTCCTCCTCCTCCTCCTCCTCCTCCTCCTCCTCCTCCTCCTCCTCCTCCTCCTCCTCCTCCTCCTCCTCCTCCTCCTCCTCCTCCTCCTCCTCCTCCTCCTCCTCCTCCTCCTCCTCCTCCTCCTCCTCCTCCTCCTCCTCCTCCTCCTCCTCCTCCTCCTCCTCCTCCTCCTCCTCCTCCTCCTCCTCCTCCTCCTCCTCCTCCTCCTCCTCCTCCTCCTCCTCCTCCTCCTCCTCCTCCTCCTCCTCCTCC
This sequence comes from Mantis religiosa, assembly GCA_030765055.1. Classification (NCBI taxonomy): domain Eukaryota; kingdom Metazoa; phylum Arthropoda; class Insecta; order Mantodea; family Mantidae; genus Mantis; species Mantis religiosa. The sequence continues at coordinate 76,781,903 of CM060950.1, read as the reverse complement.
TCCTCCTCCTCCTCCTCCTCCTCCTCCTCCTCCTCCTCCTCCTCCTCCTCCTCCTCCTCCTCCTCCTCCTCCTCCTCCTCCTCCTCCTCCTCCTCCTCCTCCTCCTCCTCCTCCTCCTCCTCCTCCTCCTCCTCCTCCTCCTCCTCCTCCTCCTCCTCCTCCTCCTCCTCCTCCTCCTCCTCCTCCTCCTCCTCCTCCTCCTCCTCCTCCTCCTCCTCCTCCTCCTCCTCCTCCTCCTCCTCCTCCTCCTCCTCCTCCTCCTCCTCCTCCTCCTCCTCCTCCTCCTCCTCCTCCTCCTCCTCCTCCTCCTCCTCCTCCTCCTCCTCCTCCTCCTCCTCCTCCTCCTCCTCCTCCTCCTCCTCCTCCTCCTCCTCCTCCTCCTCCTCCTCCTCCTCCTCCTCCTCCTCCTCCTCCTCCTCCTCCTCCTCCTCCTCCTCCTCCTCCTCCTCCTCCTCCTCCTCCTCCTCCTCCTCCTCCTCCTCCTCCTCCTCCTCCTCCTCCTCCTCCTCCTCCTCCTCCTCCTCCTCCTCCTCCTCCTCCTCCTCCTCCTCCTCCTCCTCCTCCTCCTCCTCCTCCTCCTCCTCCTCCTCCTCCTCCTCCTCCTCCTCCTCCTCCTCCTCCTCCTCCTCCTCCTCCTCCTCCTCCTCCTCCTCCTCCTCCTCCTCCTCCTCCTCCTCCTCCTCCTCCTCCTCCTCCTCCTCCTCCTCCTCCTCCTCCTCCTCCTCCTCCTCCTCCTCCTCCTCCTCCTCCTCCTCCTCCTCCTCCTCCTCCTCCTCCTCCTCCTCCTCCTCCTCCTCCTCCTCCTCCTCCTCCTCCTCCTCCTCCTCCTCCTCCTCCTCCTCCTCCTCCTCCTCCTCCTCCTCCTCCTCCTCCTCCTCCTCCTCCTCCTCCTCCTCCTCCTCCTCCTCCTCCTCCTCCTCCTCCTCCTCCTCCTCCTCCTCCTCCTCCTCCTCCTCCTCCTCCTCCTCCTCCTCCTCCTCCTCCTCCTCCTCCTCCTCTTCCTCCTCCTCCTCCTCCTCCTCCTCCTCCTCTTCCTCCTCCTCCTCCTCCATCTCCTCCTCCTCCTCCTCCTCATTATTATAATACAGTATAATATATTATGCCTGTACATGCTTTTTCAAGTTGCTGTCGCATTGAACACTGAATAATTATTTGATTCAAAAGTTTTAATTTTATCATACTATATGGCTTTAATGAAAAAGTCTTTATTGTATTATTTTTAATAGGAATGTATTTTTATTTTAGTTAATTGATGGAAATTGATAATTTCCTCATACTAGCCGTATATAGGCTAAGGGTTTAGAAAGATTGAATTTTTGCCATGGCATTGAATTGTTCATGTCAACTCAATCTATGTATTTTTATGTTTCCAATTACTTTTCCTATGTGATTATAGTAAGTATTGAAACTCTAAGACATGCTTACCTTAAGATTATCTGGAAGCCCAGAAATTTTGGAATATGTTGCATTCATTGTGGCACATACATAACATCCTGGATTAATTTTCAATGTAGCAGAATCAAATATAACCAGTTCAGTTCCTGCTTGCAGACTCAGCACAATACACAGTAGCTGTTGTGCCATAACTGATATTACTTCTGGCTTAATCTGACTGAATTCATCAAAGCAAGCCCAGGCACCAGATAAGGCAGCACCTTTAAATAACTGAAAAATGCACCTTGTCAATTTCTGTAGAATATTCTATTTTATTAATATAGGCTGGAGATTGTCTTCTGGACTAAAGGATTCATATTTAATGTACAGCAAGGCAAAAGTAATCTCAGGAAAAAAAAAGTTCAGTTTTATATTAGTATTTATGATTAAACACAATGTGTACATAATATTAATAATTAACTGAAAGTTCAGATCATTTTGCAAAATAGTTCATTTGGTGAGTCCTAACAGAGCAGGTAACTAGGTAATACTGTGAGCAGTACAGGTCACATAACTTTCAAGAACACTGGATCAATGTATGGTGGAATCTTTGATGATAGCAAACCCTAAAATAGAAGCTGTGTGATGTGCTCCTCGTCAACACATGTTGGAGATCAAAACTTGGGCATTTGCATTTCTCTGCAGTCATTAGGGACATTTAGTAAAATTCTGGATATATTGTTGCGGCCTATTGTTCCCTCACTCCGATGTGCGCCTCATATACTGGGGTGCTGACTAAGTTGTTGACTATCATCAGTTCTCTGATGAAGAAGTTGGTGTCTGCTACTGTGTACACAAGTCTTGTCTAAGCCATTCTCGACACTTTCATATTTGAGCACTGTTAAAAGTGAAGCTATTTCATATTAAAAGACATAAGTAATACTTTATTAAAACTTAAAACTTCACTCACATTACTATTAAAAGCAGGAATGTCTTCAGGAATGTCCAAATCCCTACCTCAGCTGATTGGCAACGGACCACTATCATCACAATCGGTTGTGTGAAACTCTTGCAATTGGCTTCCTCTCTTGGTATATTTTTTATGTAAGTTCATTAGAATGCTCGCAGATGGCTCATCAATGTGTACAATACATGGAACATTTTTTACAATAAAAACCTTCTTCTACATTGTAAGTTCAAGTTATATTCCTGTTTTTAATAGTGATGTGAGTGAAGTTTTAAGTTTTAATAAAGTATGACTCAATATATTTGCTCGTATATTTGCAACACATTATATTGTTATAAAATATTATGGTGGGCATTTACTGTCACAGAGATGTGTTAGGACATGTTGAATGTGTTTTATTTTATAAACAAGCCACTGTAGCTGAACATGTGTTATTATTCAAGGCCATCTATATGTTTACAGGCCAGGAGGCTAAAGCTGTCATCATCATTAAAGGTTCACCTTGTCACTTGTTTAGTATCAAGTAAATATAGAGTACCTGCATCATAGGAATGCAGCTTATCAGTGTGTAGCTGGAATGCTAGCAAGTGGCATGTGTCTCACATGGATCAATAAATAATTACCAAATAACTAAATGAACAAAAATCACATTATAAAACAACGTAGTTTTTAGTATAAAATACATAGTAAGTGTTGTGTGCCAGGTTGTACAGCAAACTATAAAACAATCTTGATAAGTATATTACAGTGTTTTCGTTCCAAAAATTTGCATACAGGAGACAACAGAGGCTACATGATACTCACAGATATAATTAATAACCAGGTTGCTGCTGTGGTACATATTAAACATTTTTCTGAACAGCAAATACTGAAAGAATTTCCTGCCACATGAAGTGATGGAAGTGTTTTTGTAGTACTCAGAAAAATCCCTAAACATACTGAAGGTGCATGACCATCCTAATTTACCATCTTATCTGACTTAAAAAAATAGCTCCCAAACATAAGGCTCCTCTTGAAGGAAATGGAAAAGGATGACTCAAACTGAAAAAATTATTGATTTTCAGAGCTCTAGAAATAGAATTAGTAACATAAAATTAAAAGGATTGACTGTCATCACAAAAGAAAGTCATGCAATTTTTCGGAAATTGATACTGAAGAAATGCCAAAACTTGTAGCAGCAATGAAAATTAACTTCAAGTTTAGTATTCAGGTTCTTCATGGTAAAACTGTAACAACCAACCATAGTTCTAATGGGTTCCTGATAAGTAATATTGGATAAATGGTCCAAATTTGATGCTCTTTTGAATCATCTGAATGGGTCAAACAAAGCGCAAACAGCTTCATGCTGCCAACATTTGGGAGGAAATGAATGAAGATCCTACAGAATATGTCAAAATTAAATCCTAGAAGAGCTGGTAAAATTGGTAAATCAAAAGTCAGTTAAATATACACCCAATATCCTGTTATGGGTGTGCTCGGCTAACTTTTCTCACCCAACAGCTTATAGAGAGATACATGGTTTGAATGTACTTTCCATACACCATTCTGACTACCTCGGGCAACTTTGTCAAATCCTCAGTCCCGACAGTAATTTGAAATCAGTGCATTTAAAATATTTATCAGAAATGGTGAAAATACTTGGTTATCATGAAAATGTAGTACATTTGTTGCTAGATCAAATTTATGTAAAACCTGTAATTTCTTTTAAAGGTAGGATAACTTTCAAAGTCTTTCAAACACAAAAGAACCTGAAAAAACAGCAAACCTTTATGATAATATCTTTACAATAATGAAGAACAAAATATAATGAGATATATATGTCCGGTTTTGTTTTCTTTTTTATTTCTTTTATACTTACTTGTTATACAACAAGCATGCTTTATGTTTGTACATGTACGTGAATTTAGTCATCCCTATGCACAGAAATGACTAATTATTAAAAATGGAAATTAATGCATTACAACTGTGCACTTATAGTTTAAAATTATTTGTACATTTGATATACAACATGCAATGCCCCATTTTGCAAAATAAGTAGCTTTTTTGTTCCAGATAAATGAAGAAAAACACAACTGTAACATCAGATTCCTAAAAAATATGCATGCACTATTCACCTATAAAATACTAACAAAAATGCAACACTTAATGCAGCCATTAGAATTATTAATGACCCACCAGATAGAATAAAATCTCAAGAAATGCTAAAATCTTTTAAAGCAAACACCAGATAGCTTTTATTAGAGACTTATTATTATGGTGTAACAGAATATCTTTGTAAATAATGTATGCTTGCAAATAATATGTATTTTTTAATAATATATGTACAACACATTACCATTAGTGCTATAACATATTAATCTTGATGTGTTTTACTCAGATATACTGAAATGTATAATTTTTCATAAAAAAATGAATAAAGAATATAATTCAATAGTCTGTTTGTGAATTATTTGTATCTCCCTCATTCTCAATCCTTACAAGAGAAATAAAGGTTCACATCTGAATGCCTAAAGTCAATCCTCCAATATAAGTAATGAATTTCAAGTCATGAAGGCATGCAGATAGTAAGCCACCAAAATGGAAATTTGTTCAGATTCCCCTTACAAGAACTTAGCTGCAGTTCCTGATTAATGAAAAATAACATGTTTTTAAATTCCATAAATACTTACGTAAATAGCATGGATGATGAACTAAGAGAGTAAAAACATCAGAGAATGTAAAAAATGAAAGCCAATTTTTATATGGCACAAGTTGAGAGTCCTGCTGTACTACAATGGGAGATTTGCTGTCCAATGGAAAGCATAAAATATAATATTATCAGTGTCATTTTACTTTCAATTTTGTTAACTGCATATTGAGTCCTGGTATATTTCAGATATGAATTAGACTAGAACACGTTGTGACAGTTTTATGAAATAAGAACTACTGCCATTTTGTTTTGCAAGCTAAACATGAATTTTGTTCTCTCCTCATATGAAAGCAGAATCTGTGCTGTTGAGAGAAGAAATATCCACAGTACTATGTTAATTTAAACACCAGTATTTATATTGCTATTCCTTTCTTGGAAGTGTTGAAAACAGTGTTGTTATGATAAATTAACTTTAAAGAGAGTCGATTAAAGACACTAGACAACACTTACTTTTAAATTTTTCCGGAGAGCCGACTTTTCAGTCGAGAGCCGGCCGATGATAGAGGCAAAGCCTCTGAAACATGTTCCGGAAAAATTTAAAAGTAAGTGTTGTCTAGTGTCTTTAATCGACTCTCTTTAAAGTTAACCAGTATTTATATCGAGATTTAACTGTATTGGCACATCACAGTGAAGCGAAAAATTAATAACCAGTATTTATATTATCCTGTATATGTTAGAACAGAATTTTTTTACTGTGATCATTGTATATTTACCTGTAAATATGAATAAATATAATTAAAAAATCACATACTACTAACACACTCAAAAAGGAAGCTTTATAATATTCCAGGATGTAAGTCCTCAGTGTGTTAATAATGATTAATAGTTGCTAGACATTTAGTTTTTCAGCGCAAATGAAACATCTTGGGAGATACAAGTTTTTCATATATGATACTAAAGAGTAGTATAGCTTGATTAGTCTTCTTAATAGATTACCACCAATTTTTATGCACTGCCTGATGGAATTAGATGGTCTTCAGCAGCTAGTGGAGTTAAGGAGGATTTAAGTGCCTAGCATTCATATGTATTTGTTCGGTGTAGTTGAAAAATTGATGAAGTTAGAAAACGTTACATGCATAGGATATGCACTGGTACACTAAGGGATATATACATTTAGAAACTCCGACCAGACTCAAAGACAGGAGATGGACCATGCAGAAAGCTCAAGATGGGAGAATCATTAATAGATGACGGACTGAGCAGAAAACTATGAAACAAAATGAGGTCATCCTTCCTGTGGAACAGCTGGACCAATGGCAGACTGTTATGCAGTGGGGTGACACAAGCCCTACCCACATGAGCAAGTTTATATATATGGGGACGGTCGGCCAGCTTTTTCACTCACTTCCTGAAGGCTGTGGAGCCTGAAATGGCTGAAAGCTTAAATTTAGTTATTTTGATATGGTTGATAACCATGAAGCTTTAATTGATATATACATGTGTTTTGTGCTGGTTTAAAGGTATAAAATATTTATGAAAATTATACAGAAAGGGAGGTCTTTAAAAGGAAACTTTAATTTCACTATAACAAATTCGGGGCCATTTACCATTACAGAATGCACTCTGAAAAATAAATAAGTGGCATTGCTTTTCTAATTATCTCTATATTACATAGAATAGCATAACTGTTCAAGATAATGATCTTTAAGTCCCTCAAGAGCACCCCACTTTCAAAATAGTAGCAAGCCACTGTTTAAGTGTTTTAAAGGACACAATGGTTGCATTCCATGCCCAAAGTACCATCTCTATTGTAACAATCATGATTGATGAATCACTGTCTCTGTAGGCGGAAAGTGAGTTTATTCATTTAAGTTAAGCATTGAAGTTATTGACTGAACAGTATGTGCTTTTAATGAAAAATAAGTTAAGGAAAGGTGGTAATTATAAAGTAAAACTGAAGAAAAAATGTACATAGCAGTTTCGAAAATTCCAAGTTACAATCTTGGAGATTGTTTATGATTTAAGAAATAAATTTCATGAGACTGGTTCTGTTCATGATGCTGCAAGAAGTAGTGGACCATATAACTTCCTTTTTGCTGCTTCAAAGTCAAAGAGGTATACAGAAATTCTGAAAGCAATACAGAAATTGGCAATAATAAACTACGTTATTTCATTGGCAAAAAAAAAAAAAAAGAGTTAGTCACAGCTTTTAATAATAAAGTATAATGCATGAATCTATGCCTTCAATAAAAAGGGGGACATTTCCAGCATCTGAGAATGTGTAAGTAAATTATAATTGTTATCTTTCTCTCTCTCTCTGTTGCTTTCTCTAAATTCATTCCAACTGATCCACCACTACAGCAGCATGGAGCCAGGCTTACCGCCACATTCCCATATGTACCTATTTCATCCTTGAGGGACTTAAATATCACACTGTTTAACTGGTCAGTACATTGGAATTCTAAAAGTCAGAGAAATAGAAAGTCGGAGATTACTTTAAGAATGAAACTTTCAGAATAAACTAAAAGACCATAAATTTTTCTTTCATTGCTACCTTACCTTTTCCAAAGCTTTATAATGTATGTATTCAGTGCAATTGAATATTATACATGGAGTTGCAATTGCCTTAGCTATGTCCTTGATTGTTTCAGTTTTGCCTGTTCCAGAACTTCCTACTGTTATTCCTTGTAAATGCAAGTGATATGCTCCCATCAGAGTATGATAGCAGCGAGTTGTGAGAGGCGTAACAACCAGACGTGTTGTGCTTCCCAAGTACTCATATTTGTACTCAATTTTTGTGTTTAAAATATGTAGCACTACATCATTAGCCAGGTAATATCTAAAAAAGAATAACTGTTTTATTATTTGTTTACTTTTAAACCCGAAAACATTTATAAAATTGTACCCAAGGAGGAACAAATCTAACATTAAAATATGAGTCAAATTAAACATAATGAAACATTCACTGTACATTTTGTAAATCTATAAAATGTATGCTCCCCTCACCTTCCAAGTACTTTGCATCTTCAGTGACTTTATCATAATATTAGTATTGCATCTATCCCTGTTTCTTTCCTTTCCTTTTTTTTCCTCCTTTTTTAACTTTTATTTTTGTTATGTCATGCATTGAGAAAGTAAAGTTATTGCAGCTGGAGGAGTAGCGAAAGCATTGTATTCTAACCAAAAATATGACAGTGAGATTTCACCAGAGACATATTTTGAGGCCTCATGAATAAACAAAGAATTTCTAAAAGAAAAGAGAGAGGACATGTGTATGTGTGCATGTATTTGCATGGGAGGGGGGAAGGTTAAATAGCATAATTCATAAGCCAACTTTGTATTTAGATTTAGTACTTTCCAAGGAAGTGAGATGAAGAGTTTCGATAAAATCATTCCATCTCAAATTATCCTTTACATGGAAGAAAGTTTCACTACACTTTATTTTACCAAAAATGGCTTTTATGATTAAAATACCACATATTTAATATATTTATGTAAAAATAAAGTGTAGACCTATGACAAACTTTTATTTCAGAAAGAATTTTTAGTGTTGTATAACTAGTAAAGCATTAGAGATAGAAGAAAAAACAACTTACTCCACAAAACATGTAGATCACACAATATAGCATACAATTTATTTAAAACAACCAATTTTGTAACCTCAGTCATTTCTGAGGTATCTGTTGCTATTATTCTAAATTTTGTAATTCTTTGTTGTTGCCCTTTTTTGGCTTTTTTATGTGGTCATCATTCACTTGTTTCTCACAATATTATGGAATGAGTATGGAAAATCATGATCAGCATCTAGTTACTTTTAAATGTGTGACTGCTGTTTTGATTTCCTCTGTTTTCGTTGTGCTTGCAAAAAATGTATAATAAATTAACATAAAGCAGATATAAAAATAAGTTTATGTAAGAATATTTTTAGTAGGGTTGGACAGAAGGTAATATAATGGCTATATTGTAATGGTTATTTCAATTTAATAATTACTGAAGCAATGAACATAAAACAACTAGTTACCCATTAATGGTAACAAGTGGCAAAGGCAGTAACTAGTTATCATTATATCGAGATTCAACTGTATTGGAACACCACAGTGAAGCGAAAAATTATTAAATTTTAGATGAGTCGCATTTTTTAACACATCTGCTTCACTTTCGTACCTATTTTGAGGACATGTTTCGCAAATCTTCGCTTGCATCTACGGCTCTTGTGCGACTCAAGAGTCGCACAAGAGCCGTAGATGCAAGCGAAGATTTGCGAAACATGTCCTCAAAATAGGTACGAAAGTGAAGCAGATGTGTTAAAAAATGCGACTCATCTAAAATTTAATAGTTATCATTAGTTTTTCTTCTATCTCTTATCTGATCTATTTTTCATCTAGGTACAAAATGACATATTCTAAATCAACTTAATGCATGTGTTCGCAGTGATCCAAATGCCTTTTTCCTGGTCATTCAAGACAACCATAACGAAAATCCTCCAAAAAGTGCAGTTAGAAACAGCATTATTTAAAATACCAAACATACTTGTCCATCACTGGTTAACAGCCAGCTGGAAATGTTGGAAACAAGACAGCTGATCAGAATACAAAACTTACTGTATAATCTAACCAGAAAATTGTTATTCATGATGTTACAATTCAAATATACCAGCTTCTAAAGAAAGAACTAGTAGAGAATGGAATAACTTATGGTTAGGCACTTTAAATAAATAATTAATAGGAAATAACTAATAACTAATCGGTTTTTGATTGTGTATCTTTCAAGTATTTCACACCAAATAGGCTGTTGTTGCTGTTTTCAAATGCTAGGCTTTGGCAATGGAACCATTAGCTCTCTTGCTCTCCAATATTTCTGTGTAGTGGATCTAGCTGTTAGGACTTCACAGATTAGAAGATGTTCTTCAGTAATTTCCTCTTCTTTGTTGCACAGAGGACAATTTGGACTTGTATAAATTCCTATTATGTGTAAGTGTTTGTCTAAATAATCATGTTCAGTAAGTAATCTAAAATTTGCTACTGCAGCTTTACGTGAGATTTCTGGAATAAATTCTGGATTTTTAATTAAAGTGTTCCATTTTTTTTATCTCTGGCTTTGTTAGATATTGATTGGTTTTGTTTGTTTTTATACTTGCTTTTAATTTATCTTTTTATGGATGTAAAGGATAAGTTTTTATTTTTGTTCTGAATTAAATGTGTACCTTTTTTTGGCAAGAATATCAGTTTATTCATTTCCAGCAATTCCACAATGTGCAGGTATCCACTGTAATTTAATTCTTTTCTGTAGTTTTTGAAGTTGTTGGATCATTTTGTGAAATTCTTTCATTTGGACTGACCCCATTTTATATGAACTTATTGCATTTTAATGCTGCTTTAGAATCACAAAGTATGACAGCATTTTTAAATTTATCTATTCTGTATAGAACGTATTGGAGTGAAATATGAATAGCCGTTACTTCTGCATAAAAATTTGTTGTGTGGTATCCTTCTGGTTGATAGAATGAGAGTCGTGCACACATAATTCCTGCTCCTGAGTTGTTGTCCAAGTTAGATCCATGTATGTGGATATGTAACCATTCTTCAGGTAGTTATCTATTGTTCACAGTTTCTAATGCTAGTGCTTTTAGTACAGGTTTGGAAGTTTCAGATTTTGTAGCTATTTGTTCTAAATCTAATTGAATATTAATTGGTTCAAAAGTCAGGGGATTTTCTTTGATTAGAATGTTTTCTTTAGAATTAGGAAGATTCAGATATGTTTCTGATTCCATAACTTTGTGTAGGAAACTTGTTTGTGTTTTCATCTTGATTGGTTGTAGTAATCTTTTCTCTCATTTTGCTGTTTTTAACTGCAACAATTTTTCATGTTGTATTAGCGCCTGCTCCTCTAAAGTTAGACATATTGAAGATTTCTGAGTTAAGGCTTGCATTGCTATGATTGGATTTGATTTTGTTGCACCAGTTATTAGTCGCAGGGCCTGATTTTGGCATACTTCTAGGTGATTTATGTTAGAGCTGTTTGCTGTAATTATTACCTCTGCATTGTAGAGAAGTATTGGCTTGATCAATGTTTTGTATGTAGTATTCAGTGTCTCCCGATTACTGCCTCACTTAACTCCAGCTAATCTTTTTAAAATTGAAAATTTTTTGTTGAGTTCTTTACTACTGCTTCAATATGATGTCTCCAAGATAATTTTGAATCAAAAATTGTTCCTAAATATTCTGTTTCATATGTTTGTCTCAGGTTTGCTTTCATGAACTGCAGATTTAGTTTAGGGATTTTCTTTTTTAAGCTGAATATTTAGAATGTGAAAGTGAAGCAGATGTGTAATAAATACGACTCATCTAAAAATTAATAATTTAGAATGTTGTTTTATCAGTATTTATTTTCATCAAATTGTTGTCAGTCCACTTTTCCAATAGTATCAGAGTCTTTTCCATTGAAGCTTTGGATTTCTCTATTTGTGGGGAAGATGTCCACATGATCATGGCATCTGCAAAAAGAGCTTTATTTATTTCTGTGTTTGATACATCTGAGGGAAGATCATTGATGTAGATGTTGAACAAGGTTGTATGTAGTACTGCACCTTGCAGGAGGCCCATTTTTATTTGTAGAAATTTGGATATACTGTCATTGTATTTTGTAGCACAGAACCGTTGAGAAAGAAATTAAATGATCCAATTTAACATGTTATCTTGAATGCCTAATTTTGTAAGTTTTTCAAGAAGTTTTTACCTCCATACTGAATTGTATGCTTTTTCAAAATCAATGAAAACTGATAGTGTATCTTGATTTTTGTTGAAAGATTCTTTGACATCTTGGGATAGTTGAATTGTATTTTCTTTAGTAGATAAGTGTTGTCTGCATCCTGTTTGTGCTGTTGTTAATATGTTATTACTTTCTAAGAACCAATTTAGCCTGTCTGAAAACATACGTTCTGCTGTTTTTGCAATGACACTTCTTAAGGAAATTGGTCTGTAATTATTTATTTTGTCCAGTGATTTGTCTTTTTTTAGAATAGGAATAATTATTGCTTTTTTCCACTCTGTAGGTACGGTAGAGTTCGATGATATATTAAATAATTTCAGTAGTACCTTTTTTCCCTTTGGTCCTAGGTGTTTTAGAAATTCAGCATGTATTTTATCTGGTCCAGGAGACCTTTTATCTTTCAACTCATGGATGGCATAATTTAGTTCCCTTATGGTGAATTCTTTACTGAATACATGGTTTGTTTGTTCTGGGCACTTTTTAAATTTTTTGAGATCTTTTTTAATCTACCTTTGTTTTCTTTTTGCTTCAGAAGGAAGTTTATGCCCAGAGCTGTAATACTCATTAAAGGCTTCAGAAATAAAGTAATTTTAAGAAAGTGTTTTCCCATTTATATTGAGTGGTTCTTTCCTGCGTCTTCCTGACATTTAATTTTACTTATATATCTCTATACTTTTTTGCATCTTTTCTATAATCAGCTTTTTCAATAAATTCACTGAAACCTTTTTTTTTTTGCAATATGAATTTCTTTTTTACATTTTTCTGCCTTTCTTCGCCATTTCTGTGTATCTGTTGGTTTATTGGACAATTATGCTTTTTTTCTTGCTATTTTCCTTTCTTCTTTTAGCTTTGATAGTTCTGTATTCCAAAAGGGTTTGTAATTTTTAGTTTTTCCTCTTGGGATCCACTTTTTTTGCTGCTTCAAGAATTATGTTTGTTATTATTAAATTATAGATGAGTCGTATTTATTACACATCAGCTTCACTTATGTACCTATATTGAGGACATGTTTCGTGAACCATCGTTCGCATCGTCGGCTCTTATGCAACTAAAGCTTGATCCAGTGGTGTGGATAGTTCTGGAGTTGCTGCTGCCAACTGTTGATTTTGTGATTAATTTAAATGTGGGGTTGTCTTCTGGTGGGATTTCAAAGTTCATTAGTTTGTTTTTATGTTTTTCTATGTATATTCTCTCCCATATGACAATATTGCTATGTTTTGGTACATATTTTAGTAATTTGGTGCTATCTTCAATTTCATGATTTTCAGACCAGAAATGGGAGAGAATATACATAGAAAAACATAAAAACCAACTAATGAACTTTGAAATCCCGCCAGAAGACAACCCCACATTTAAATTCATTACAAAATCAACAGATGGCAGCAGCAACTCCAGAATTACCCACACCACTGGATCAAGCTTTAGTCACATAAGAGCCGACGATGCGAATGATGGTTCGCGAAACATGTCCTTAATATAGGTACATAAGTGAAGCTGATGGGTAATAAATACGACTGATCTATAATTAAATAATTATTTCGCTTCACTGTGGTGTTCCAATACAGTTAAATTTCAATATGTTTGTTATTGTTTTATTGAGTTTATCTGCAGATGCTTCATGTTGAGTGGAGTAAAGATTTTGTTCGGTTTCCTCAGTAAATTTTTTCCAATTTGCTTTTCTAAAATTCCAAGAGTATTTCAATTTTGAGTTGAGTTGAGTTTATTGCAATTCAATGCAGTGAAATTCACAATTGAATCATGTCAATAATATATGCATTGGATTGGTTACTGATTAAAGATACAGAAGTAGAATATAACAATAAAACAAGTATTTACAATAAAAACTCTTGAATAGTATAAATTGCTCTATCTATCAGGAAATTTTGCAAAGCTTTTTAAAATTTACAAACATTTTTTTCCATTTTAATTTTTTTTGGTAAAGCACTATATAATTTTACCCCCATACAGCTAGGCATCTTCTCATAAAGACAAAGCCTGTGACCCTTAATGTAAAAATCATTCCTATTTCTTGTATTGTAATTATGATTATCAGAATTGACTGACATTTGTATTCTGAACTTAAGTATAGAATGGTTTTGTATATATAAAGACTAGGAAGTGTGAGGAGCTTTAACCCTCTAAAGGAGTGCCTACAAGATTCCTTGTTTGCAAGATTAGCAAGTTACCTAACAGCCCTTTTTTGTAATGAAAAAATTTTGTTGAAATTTGCTTTACTGGTACGGCCCCAGATTTCTAAAGCATAGATGATGTGCACATGAGTAAGGGAAAAATAAATTGTTCTGGCAGAACTTTCAGGCACAAACTTTCTTAAATATCTAAGAATAAATAATCTTTTACAGATCTTGGATGCAAGTCCATTTTCGTGTGTGTCATAGGTAAATATACTGTCTAAGTTTAAACCTAGGAGTTTTGTGGCTTTTACATTATTAACTATTGTATGATTAATAGTAAGCTGAGTTGAAGAGTTTATGTGTTTGAAACCAAAATTAACTATTTCACATTTAATAGGGTTCACAAATAATGTTGGAGTTCAGCTGAGATATATTGGTACTGTTGACCTGTTGGCCTGCTAATATTTTGTTTGTCATAAAGTATTATGGATGCAATACCTGCTCTATGATCAGATCCTATGTCTTCAATGATTTCACATGTTGTCTTATCTTTTAATTCTGAAGATACTAATATCAGGTCTGGATTAGTGCACTGGCCATTATAGTGTAGGTATGTGGGGCAAACCCCATTCTTGTAGATAAGATCTCAAATGTAAGACTTGAAGCTTTCACCGCGAGCGTTACTAATCAAGGCTTCGCGGGTGATCAGCAGTGTCAAATTAATAAATGTTGAGCTTTCAGCCATTGTAAACTCCATGGTCTTCTTCAGGATCTGTTTATATTGCCACTCCTGAAGAAGGCCATGAAGTTTACAATGGCCGAAAGCTCGACATTTATTAATTTGACACAGCTGATCACTCGCGAAGCCATGATCAGTAAGATCTAAAATGTTAGAATTTAATAAATCTTCAACTGTTTTGGCACAGGCATTGTAGTTTTTGTATCCCCATTTAGGTGAGTGACCATTGAAATCAACAATCAAAATTGTTTTACGGTGTATATTTATTATATTCAGATAAGGATTGTGGAAACGTAGAGTCAGACTAAAAAATTCAATGCCATAGCCGGGATTTGAACCACATATCTTCTGGTTTCCGTGCAGCCACTCTGCCATTGAGCTACTATGGCCAATGTGCCAACATGACATTAAATTCTCAAACTGACTCGTATTTTCCCGGTAAACCACTTAGGAGTTCTCATAAACATATGAGACACCTACCTTAATGGCGACTTACGACATGTAAGTAATTTAAGGCCCGGGCTTTATAGTTAACCACTATTAGGTCAATTAATGGAAATTAATTGTTCTTTCACACTGGCCGTGTGTAGGCTAAATTGTGGAAATGCCAATGTGAAAGAACAATTAATTTCCATTAATTGACCTAATAGTGGTTAACTATAAAGCCCAGGCCTTAAAGTACTTACATGTCGTAAGTCGCCATTAAGGTAGTTGTCTCATATGTTTATGAGAACTCCTAAGTGGTTTACCGGGAAAATACGAGTCAGTTTGAAAATTTAATGTCATGTTGGCGCGTGGCCATAGTAGCTCATTGGTAGAGCGGCTGCACGGAAACCAGAAGATCCGTGGTTCAAATCCTGGCTATGGCATTGAATTTTTCAGACTGACTCTACGTTTCCACAATTTAGCCTACACACGGCCAGTGTGAAAGAACAATTAATTTCCAGATAAGGATGTAGCATGATGTAGCATGAATTTCCTTTCCAGATTTCAATTTGGATAATTTCTATTTTATCTTCTTGCTGCATTTCTTTTATAATTTTAAACTTTGATAAGATGTTTGTTCTGACACCTGTAAGTATTCCACTAGCTATTTGACGTGATTTGGGGAGAACATATATATGAAATCCAGAAATTTGAAAATATTTTAGTAGATCATTTGTTGCATTAGCTTCTTGAATGATGAATAGTCTATTTCTTTTTCTTCTATGACTTTTTGAAGTTCCATTTTTTTACTCTGTGAAAGTCCTCCTGCATTCCATTGGAGAATTTTGAGGGTGTTCTGTAAATTATGTCCTGCAGATGTCCCCACTCGGAGATCTGAATGGGGGAATATTTTATCACACCAAATATTATTCTTATGTAATTTTCAACTGGACACAGATAATTTACAGTCATCTGGAACATTTCATATAGTCACCAGATGGTTTTATTTGCAAGTGAGAAATGTCATAAGAAACAATTCAGTTTCCTGCTCCAGTATGATTGAAAACTTTATACGAGGACATTTCTATAATTGTAAAAATCAATTATTCACATGTTGTACCTCTGATTTTATTCTTATACTTCTGGCCTTTGTTCGTCCATTTAATTAATTGAAAAAAAGTTAATTAACAATTAATTTCCATTAATTGACCTAACAGTGGTCTGAACTATAAAGCATTAAAGTACTTACAGCACAGTAAGTCACCAGTAAGGCAGTTGTCTCATGTATATATGAGATCTTCTAGTGGTTTACCAGGAAAAGTACGAGCAAGTTGGACAATTTAATGTCATGTTAGCATATTGGCCATGGTAGCTCAGTGGCTACTGGGAAAGACCAGGAGATCCATGGCACTGAATTTTTCAGTCTGGCTCTACCTCCAAGTCTTGCCCTGCACATGACTGGTGTGGAAGATCAATTAATTTATATTTACTTATTAATTTATCATTATAACAAATGTTAATTAATTCAAACTAATTCAGTCCACAGGCCTCTGTTATTTTACTGTTGCTATTGGTAAGTACCAATGGTTTATTTGTGTTTGAGATGCTAACAAAAAGAAACTGTGTTGTAATAAACTTTCAACAGAAGTTGAAAAGGGGTACAAAGCATCAGCAGTAATGAAAGCTACAAACTCATATTAAAATCTTAACAGGAAATACTAAATTGCCACATTATTAATAATACAAAGTTTTTTGTTTTTAGGTACCCTTGCATTCTTTGTAATAAAGCAATAAATCAACATCTGCATGTGTTGCACTAATCAAATAGTGGTTTGATTCAGCTGCTGGAAAGTATAATAAAAAGTTCAGATTAATTACTAATTTTATTAAAGTGTCTTTTTAAACAGCATAACACATATCGAGATTCTAAAATTTAATAAGCATAACACATATTTTAATACTGTATATGGAAGTAGTTCTATTAAACTTTATACATTAATTTGGAATAGAATTGTTTTCTGTTACTACTTAATATCCTAAATATTGATTATCCAACATAATGCATAATTTGGAAATGGTTCTAACCCCTTTAGTTTGGTTAAGTAGGATTTTACATTAGGGGGATGATAGAACTAGTTTTGGATACTTAATGAAACTATTTCTTAAGTTCAGTTAATATTCAGTGGTCTTCATAAAATCACATGGTACTCTGCTCAATGCTACTTTATTACAATCAATTCTGCTGTCATCCAGAAATAACCTGTACCTTTATTCTCTTTTTTTCTGTACTCAGAAAATGGAGGAGAGTTTCAGTAATTCAACACACAATTACCTACTGAAATTCTGAAACCTTTGGAAGAAGGGGTGAAGCAAAGGACACAGAGGGTAAGCAGATCCATGACAACAAGTTAGGATACAGGTAGAGTCCCTAATAGTTTGAGATATTACATCCTGATGTGGGCAGGATCACACAAAGGCTCCCCTCCCAAAAGAGAGGTGTCTGAGGGCCTATTCAATACAAGATGCCAGGCAGATCAAAATGAACTTCACCACCACCTTATCTGTCATTCACTTGCCTGATTCTTTAACCTTGAAGCACAAATAGGTAATGAAATGGGAGGAAATTGGGGAGAGTGCAAAAATTCAAGGCACTATGCTATACATTCCATTTATAGCCAGACCCATAAACTGCATATGTGTATAGTTTGCTTTCATGGTAGTAACTTCAGTATTGTTCTTCTAGCATACTGCTGTGAATAACACACTCAAGGCTATGTTTATTAGGTCTGCGTCAGTTGATGCTGTCATTTCCAGCTATAAAACCTGAGTGTGTTTACCATGAATCTCAGAAGAGAAAGTTTATTGAAGACCTCTGTGTTGTGTGTGAATTACATTAGATTTTTCTTACTTGTTCACAAAAATGTCTATTGAAATATTCATGCTTGGGCAAAGTACATATGTAAAAACTAAATTATGTAGACAGGTGTATACACATTTTTTGGTCTTCCAGTTCCAAATAAGAATCCTAGGAATGCTGCAGTATACATGGACACCACTTATTACAAGGTCTGTATTCATTATAGTGCATATTAGTAGTAGTTCTGACTATGTAATGTGGGAGTGTAGAACAGAAAACCTTCAAGAAGAAGAAGTAGTAGTGTATCAAGAAGGCATACACATAATCTGTGGTCCAGAAATATAAGGAGCACACCACATAATCCCATCATATATCCACCAACTAATTAAGGAAAATCAACAAAGAACCCAAGGTTAGACAAATTTGTGAAGGTAGAGAGCATGAGGCACCTGTCTTCGTGTCTAACCTTTGCCCTTTATAACCAAGATAGGAGTAACCATTCCAACAGGTATGAGCCCAGGACCTCTTAATGTGAGCCTATATGCTATAATAGAGCTATTTCACTGAGAACTAATTGTTAGTATTTTTTTTTTTTTGTTCTATTTAACTGCAGTTGTCATATCGGCGGCCGTTCTCCTTTGGAACATATCGATGGTGTTGTTAACTCACAATCATTGGGTTGTATCATTAGATCACGCACACATTCACACTGTCATTCATACTTCCAGACTTTGGGGAAGTTGGGGAATCATCCTGGTTGGAGAAAAATCCCCATCTGCCCCCCAACTCAATTACTCATCTTTCTATTTACTTCTAGGTGAAAGAAAGCACAAAACTAGTATTAAAGGCTCATAGGCTTTAGAGTTCTATGAAACCTGAAGCGTCTGAAATATAAACACCACTAGTTGTAAGGCAAGTTTTGTGTTGAATCTGTCTAAATCATTCATCATGTTACTTTTTTCAGAGAGTGAAGTAAACTGCAGTACAATATAACACAGTTTTATATAAAAACTTTGCATAACTGAACAAACACAATCACTTTCACCACCATTTAGATAGCAAACATGAATACAGTAATTTTACAAATTTAAAAAACAAAATTAAAAAGGTCACACACATGCAAGCATGCATGCACATGCACGCACATACACACACATACAGATATATATTTAAATAACCATAATCGTAATTCCTTTCTTGGGAGTGTTGAAAACAGTATTGTTATGATAAATTAAATTTAAAGGGAGTCGATTAATGACACTAAACAACACTTACTTTTAAATTTTTCCGGAACATGTTTCAGAAACTTTGCCTCTATCCTCAGCCGG
Source organism: Mantis religiosa (assembly GCA_030765055.1). NCBI lineage: Eukaryota > Metazoa > Arthropoda > Insecta > Mantodea > Mantidae > Mantis > Mantis religiosa. The sequence goes on along the minus strand of CM060950.1, from coordinate 76,762,683 downwards.
CCATTGACTATCAGCTGAGGATAGAGGCAAAGTCTCTGAAACATGTTCCGGAAAAATTTAAAAGTAAGTGTTGTTTAGTGTCATAATCGACTCCCTTTAAATTTAACCATAATCGTTTTCACCACAATTCAAATGATATACTTAAATAAAACGTTTTCTAAAATATCTTTTAAATTTATATATTCAGTACATGTATAGTCAATGATCCTGCACCATTTACTGTAAATTAACTGAAAATATACATAGAACATCTTATAAGTGAAAGATTTTCCTTACAGTAACACATACCGCATTTGTGAAAGCCAACAAAAGTCTAGAGATGATGAAATATTTGCATTCCTCAGCTCTTCAATTATCTCCTTTGAATGAGTTAAAAGAAGAACTAAATTCTGAAGACTAATTCTCAAAAACTTGGATGAGCTAACACGCATCAATGCCAGGACCTGAGTGATATAATCCTGTAAAAATAGATAATGAATATGTGCTATCAGACCATTAGCTTTTCCACCTTCCCAAGAACAATTAAACAAAAAAGGCAATAAAAATTAACTTTTAATAAAAAGTAGAAGAATCTGGGTCAAATTGACAATGTTAAGACTTAACCATTTTCAATTAATTAATTTTTTAAGGTAATTTTGTTTTCTTTGCATGCATCACCAGAATAGGTTTTGTTATGTTATACCAATTTGGATATATTTTTATTTTAATATTATAAGCATTATTTTCCCATTTTTAAATAGGCATGCACAAATCTGATGAAAGTTGAATATATGATAATCCTTAGAAAGAATAACATAGTACAGTAATTATTTTATACATTGTTACGTATTTTCAATTGAATAATAGCAATTAAATAGTTATACTGTAGAACATTATCATAATAAATTAGTGCAACTTAAAATTGGTAGCCTTCCATAACAAAAGTCACAAATAAATATTCCTCCTTCAAAGTTTGAACAGTTTCATGCCACCATGTCTGGCATTTGCCACACTATATCCAGTCTTCTAATGGAGGATCAACAAAGTTCTCGTCACAAACAGGACACTGCACTGTACCTTCTTTGGAAGTTTGAGCTGACGACCTGGGTGTCAGAAGTTCAAGCTTCATCTGTTTTGTACAGGAATCAAATTTCTTTTTCTTAACAACACCTTTTTCTGAAATTCAAGCCTTTTGTTTATGTTGCTTTAATTATTCTTGTGTCACATTTACTGCTTCTTTCTGAACCATCATTTCTTTCATAGATGAGCTTGTTAAGCCGCTTGCCTGTGACTCTTGCGATTTTTCACTGATGCACATTATGCAATAGTTTGTGAATCATAAAGTATGAAAATCACAACAAAAAATAAATATAAAATGCATTAAAACACAAAAAAACTAAAAAGCTCTAGGGACAAGATGACAACATTGTTAACTTGCCCCAGTCAATTTGCCTCGACAGGAAACATTAGAAATCTTTGATTATTATGATAGGATTAACAGGAAATAAGTGTTAATAAATAGTGACTGCAAAAGCATATTATATATAATAGTAATGAATATGAAAGAATAACCAGATATCTTAGCTGTAAGACCAGGAGATCTTATGGCAAAGGTCTTGAAAATTACAACACGTCAGAGAAAAAATACGAACTACATCTAACCACAAAATGGCAGCAGGGGTCTTACTGTACAAGTTATTAGTGCCTAGCAATGTGGAGCAATAATAGTATCTGTAAGGTGGTGATATCTCCTAATACAAAATTAAACTAACTTGTTCGTCATCTTGCCCAGCTCGTCAACTTGCCCCAGTCTCCCCTAAATTAATTTAAATCAGAACTAAGAAAAATTAAACATATTAATATACTTATAAATAAAAGTCTTGAATATTCTCTTAGAAAAATTAAAGCCAAACTATATTCCATATTCAACATTAAAACTAGAAACAAATTCCCCATAAGTAATGCTCAAAACTTAACGTGATGGCATCAGAATCTGAATCACATTTTCTGCAAAAATATACATTCAGTATAATAATTAAACCACTAATATATATATATATATATATATATATATATATATATATATATATATACATGTTTCAAAATGACACCAAAAAAACATATATAAGTAGTTGCTCAGCTTCTATGTAATACATATACATAGTTTTTACCGCCAATAGAGCCGCATAAAAGATGCTCCAGAATGAGTGTGGATTAGACAGTGACAGGAAAAACGTTGCATGCCTCACGCTGTCGGAATTAACAAGTATAAGTCACATGTCATGGCACTTGCTGTAACTGTTTGTGAACATACCGGCATACTCCGCAGTAGCTTGCTACTATTAAGAATTTCTTTGGCTTATGAAACAGCAATAAAAAAGCTATTGCTTAATTCTTGCTTATGCGTGTTAAAAGTGTTCCAAAATTCTGTTATAATAGTCCATGATGGCAAATAAGCTGGTGGACATATGCAACTTATAACTTTTAGAAGGAACTTAATGTTAGTGAGGTTGAGGATGGAAACATTAAATGATAAACAGAACAGAAAACAATAACAAAGAACTGTAGGTAAATTAACCAAAACTAAATGGCTTATGCAATGAGGTGAGCATTTTATTTCACATGTTTGATAATACTAATAAAACATTTGTAACTGAAAAGGAAGCTGTTGATATTTACAGTAAGTGGTTGAAAGTATTGTACAATTAAGATCATAACAAAATTCTCTGAAGTCAACCAAATAAATATTATCATTGCTGTAACTATTTTTACAATTCACATTTTTAATGAAACTAAATTAATCGTGCATTCATTGAACTCTTCCATCTTCAGCTCTTCCATCCATCAAAACCATGTCCGTCATTTTGGAGTTCGTATAGCACTCCATATTGCTTGGATTTGCTATCAAAGCATGCACAAAATCATCCCTGTTAGAACGGAATGTGTAGTTTTACACTGAAGAGCCACCTTGCCACTGTCTGAGTTATTAGTCGACTTTCACACAAATAACTGCCCTTTTGCTCATTACCTGAAAGGTAGGCTAGGGTCACTGATAAAGAGCTAAGAGTAATGTTTTTGTTTTTGAGGCCGGTATGTCCCAATAACAACTTTTGAGATTCGCACACCAGTGAATCCTGCGCTGCCTAATCACAAAATCATGTAATATTTAATGCTGCATAAAATTATACCTAACAGAATTTCAAAGCCGCAACACCGAAAGTCGGACTAGTTAAGTTATAAACTACACAGTGGCTATAATCGTTTGGTGTTGTTTTGAAACAACCTGTATATATATCTGTTAAGCTGAATCACATTTTATGGGTTGATCCTGCTATGATTCCTGTCTATTTTGAACATTAATTTAATTGAGATTAAATACACCCTAACAAATATGTAGAATATGAAGCTATTAACCGTGAAGCAAACAAATATATACAAATAAAACAATTTGTAACTTAAAACTTCACTAATCTTATAAGAAATGATGGTACTTTTCTTATAAATTGTCCGGGATCGCGATTTCATGGAAATTGGAAATTAATTGTTCTTTCACACTAGCCGTGTGTAGGATGCACTATGAAGGGGTAGAGCCAGACTGAAAAGTTCAGTGCCATAGCTGGCATTTGAACCACGGATCTTCTGGTTTCCATCCAGCCACTCTAACCATTTGAGCTACTATGGCCAACATGCTGACATGACATTAAATTCTCCAACTGACTCGTGTTTCTTCCAGTAAACCACATGGGAGTTCTCATAAATACATGAGACAACTACCTTAATGGTGACTTACTATGCTGTAAGTACTTTAAGGCCCGGGCTTTACAGTTGTAGTAGTCAGTTGGAGAATTTAATGTCATGTCGGCATGTTGGCCATAGTAGCTCAAATGGTTAGAGCGGCTGGACGGAAACCAGAAGATCCATGGTTCAAATCCCGGCTATGGCATTGAATTTTTCAATCTGGCTCTACCCCTTCATAATGCGTCCTACACACGGCTAGTGTGAAAGAACAATTAATTTCCATTAATTGTACCTAATAGTGGTCCGAACTATGAAGCGCGGGCCTTAAAGTACTTACAGCATAGTAAGTCGCCATTAAGGTAGTTGTCTCATGTGTTTATGAGAACTCCTATGTGGTTTACCGGGAGAAACACGAGTCAGATGGAGAATTTAATGTCATGTCGGCATGTTGACTATAGTAGCTCAAATGGTTAGAGCGGCTGGATGTAAACCAGAAGATTCGTGGCTCAAATTCCGGCTATGGCATTGAATTTTTCAGTCTGGCCGTACCCCTTCATAGTTCATGGAAATTCTTCCACATCCTCAGTAGGAAACAACAAAGCTGTCGTCATCGTTACAAATGCTAGATGTTAATATGTTCTTGTTAGTACTACTAAAATCTGAAAATAAAACAAATTTAAAAACAGAATTGACTGCCGGTATTTCAAAATATAGTTTGGGAAGAGATATTTATTTTTAAAAACAAACATCGTGTAATGAAATAATAATAATATCTAGCATTTGTAGTGATGACGACAGCTTTGTTGTTTCTGGCTGAGGATGTGGAAGAATTTATATGAAATTGCGCTCCCCGACAATTTATAAGAAAAGTGTTATCATTTGTTATAAGATAAGTGAAGTTTTAAGTTACAAATTGTTATATTTGTATACATCCTAACAAATTAATTTCATTTCATCTTGTATCTCAAAAATTTGACACTCAGGAGCAATTAAATTTTAGCAAGAAGTTTCTTCCTATGTTCACAAATTATATGTTGATATTAATGTAATTTAATTGGTGTTTCCATATATATACACCTTTTTTCATTAAATATTATTTACATGTATTTTGGGATAGTTTGATCTCACCTGACACCATTTGCCATATTCAAGTAAATTTGTTTCAGTATTTCCATCCAATATCCCTTGAACTTCTGCTGTCCAATAAACTAACAAAGTTGAATATATGGCTTGTCCTGGCCATGACTGAAGCCATCTAAATTGCTCTGTCAAAGGAAATGTTCTGTAGCTTTCCTTTATTGTAAACTTGATTGAAGTTATCATCTGCTGTTCTATCTGTGAAAAGTAACCGTTTAGACCACCAAACAAATACAACATAGTCATTATTTTGTTATAGAGTAAATAGAAGTAGTGTAAGATAAGCCCATCAACTACAAAACAATAAAGAAGAACTGAAAGAGGAATGTTATACATTCTGTAAGGCTTTTATTTATGAAGTGTAATAAATAGGGCTCATATTCCTATGTACCTATAGATAAATGTTTTTTTCTTCAATATCAATATATCAAAAATATAATTTAATATCCTGATCTAGGTTCAAGAAATGTCTTTACAAAATTTTATTTTAAATAAAACTACATATATCATAACAAAAGATATATTAATAATATTTTTTACATTTTTCTCAAAAATATTGTCACAAACCCGATCATGATTGCGCGGCTTGTGTACACAAAGAGCCTGGAGATAAGGAGTATGCCGGAACAAATAGATATCGCGAGATAAAAGACCTGCCGACACAGATAAAGTTATGCTCCTGGAAGAGAAGCCAATCAACTACAAAACAATAAAGAAGAACTGAAAGAGGAATGTTATACATTCTGTAAGGCCTTTATTTATGAAATGTAATAAATAGGGCTCATATTCCTATGTACCTATAGATAAATGTTTTTTTCTTCAATATCAATGTATCAAAAATATAATTTAATATCCTGATCTAGGTTCAAATACATATGAATAATATTTTTTACATGTTTCTCAAAAATATTGTCACGAACCCAATGGCGATAGCGCGGCTTGTGTACACAAAGAGCCTGGAGATAAGGAGTATGCCGGAACAAATAGATATCGCGAGATAAAAGACCTGCCGAAGCAGATAGGGTTACGCTTCTGGAAGGTGATAGAACATTCGATTCCTGTTTGGTCCAGAAATCTCTCAAAATTATCAGTGAGGTATTTAAGGGAGCGACGACTTGCCAAGAGGAGCAGTTGTGAAACAAGAGTGACTTGTGAGTCATAAAACGAGAGTCAGCTGTGAAGTGTTGTAACGAGAGCTGCTGTTTGTTATTGTCATCGACCTTGGTGTTGTAGATTGTGATATGTGATGTAATTCTGGTGCTACGGAGTGTATTTCTATGCAAATAAAAAACATTTAGAATTTTGGCACATTGGATTTTTAATTCTATGAGCCCACAAAGTCACAATATGTATTTTAGTACCTTTATGGTGTTTTATAAATAAATATTTTTGATAATTTCTCTACAAATACATTTTGCTTTAGCACCTTCCTTATTCTATTTACAACATAAAATTTTGTCTCATAAATTAACATAGGTTTTCAAATATTTTTTTAAATATTTAACACCAATTTAATATTAGAATGACACACTGTCCATGGTAGCTCAATGGGTTAGAGCAACTGGATGGAAACCAAGAAATCCATGGTTCAAATCCCGGCCATGACATTGAATTTTTCATGTTGACTCTATCTATCAAAACCCTTAGCCCATATAGGGCTAGTATGAAGAAATTATTAATTTCCATCAATTAACTAAAATTTGACACCAAATCCCAAAAACCATATTTTAATTCGTGCTAAATGGAGAATAAATATATTTTGTGCTCTAAATTAAGCAGAAATTATAAATATGACATATTAGATCACTATAAATAAATTTCTTAGTTCAAGACACACAGTGGTCTAAGGAAGTTCCACTGCCTCGTAGAGTTTCAACTGTCAAGGGCATGTTTTATTGTCAAAGTTTAATGATCACATACCTAACAGTACTTTCTGACCACGAGCTTGGTAAAATAGTTTTAGCATTCTGTTATAATAGCTTGTTGGAAGATTCCAGGGTGTGAATGTATGAACTGTGCAGTGACAAAAATGCTTAATATCGCAACTTCAAAGTCAAGTTTGATTTGTCAAACTATTTGGATTTCAGATGATGAAACCACTGCTGTTTGTGCTTGATATGTAGCAAACTTGATAGTAAGAAAATTAGATCCAAATTCATCCTCGAGGGCATATCTGATCTACACGAAGCTACTTCAGAAAACTAACAAATAAACTATAGCAAACTTCATGAACAATGGTCTGAAACTGTTGTATCCAGATAATATAGACGAAAGCTTCTTGCATACACAGATGCAGCAGCATATATGGTAGCTGCTATGCAGCTCCTGAAAGTATTTTATCCTTCTCTAGCACACGTGACTTGCCTTGTGCATGGTATCAACCATGTAGCAGAGGAAGTCAGATTGCTGTTTCCAATGGTCAATACTGATTTACACCATAAAGATCACATTTCTAAGTGCTGCAACTAGAGTTCAGGCCTTCCAGGAACAGCTACCCAATGTTCCTTTATCCCCAAACCTGTGCTAACTCGTTGGGGTACATGATTGAAAACTGCTAATTACTACAATCTTTATCTTCATGAGATAAAAAAATGTTGTAATGCAGCTGGATGATGATGATGCATCAACTTGCATTACAATAGAAAGAAAGCTAATATAATTTTGTGCTTCATTGTATCATAGTCCTTACACAATGGAAGAAAGAAAGCTGTTCGAAGATTCCTCTATTCCACATGACTTGGCATATATCGGGGTACACTTCACAATCCTTGTTAAGATTATTTCAAAATTAGAGAGCAGTGGAGACCCTTATATGAAAACCTTTCTTTAATTCAAGATATCAGGGACAACATTAAGAATGCACCAGGAGACAGAGAGAAAAATCAGGACAGAAATAGACAAAGTTCTTTAAAAGAACTCAGGTCTAACAGTTCTCCATGCAGCACTGATCCACTCAGTGGAAAGCATAGTGACCTAGAACATCCACTTTTAGTGCAAATGCAGCCAGGCTCAAGTATACTCCTATTATGTCAGTGGACATGGAACGTTCTTTCTCTGCTTTAATTGATTTTAAGTAACAAGCAACAGAGTTTTACTTTGGAAAATGTAGGAAAGGTACTTATGTTCTATTGTGCAGCTAATTATGGAAGCTTGAAACTTGATCCAAGTGAATCAAAATACTGAAAAATGTGAATTTAAATTAAGTTAATTAGGCTTGTATAATATTAAAAAATAAAATAATGTGATTTATTTGTAATTTTAGACACTCTGTGTCAAAGTAGTTTTGGAGCCTAATTTGCAACCTATACAGCTTAAATAAGGTATAATACAGGCCTAATTTAGGTGTTTAAGACTTAAAGGTTTTAGCACCTAAACATTCGCTGTCTCTTTATTAGAAATGTATAAAAGATAATAAGAGCTATATATTGTCCAATGCAGGGATCCAATTTATTACCTTAAATATTCATGTCTAGCCCAAGGACATTATCATATCCAAATGTTTTAAGAGGTGTTGTATCTTGAAAGGTACATGATAAAATCAATGAAGTGTTATTCTTTCTATCTTTAAATTCACTGCCACCTTAATTACCCAAAACTCTCGGCAGATAAGATAAATATATCTTTCTAAATACATGCAGATGCCATTTTATTAGCAACAAGCTAGTAACCTCTAAATAATAATATTTTATTAAAATTAATAAACTTACCTCATTCAATAATTTCTCAATTTGATCTGCAGAATTTAAAAAAGGAATGGGATGTACAAAGGGTACTATTTCACCCTCCTCACTTAGCATAGAAATTATATTGGTATTCTCATCAAAATGAAGCTTAGCAATTCCTTCATAACAGCTATTTAGATGTAGATGAATTCTTTTTACATCTTTTACGGCTGAGAATAAATCTAATACTGCACTATCCGATAAGAAATAGAGCCTGAAAATAAATAATTCACAAGCATTAATTAAAACTATTCACCATCTTCAAATTAAAAACTATAGCAATTGATTAGTAAGCTTACATTAGATTAGTAGCTATGATTATGGATCAGTAGGTACAAACTCTAGTGGCTGTTTAATCCAAGATATACAATGCTCCTTCACCACATTTCAGTTAATATATTATTACACTAATATCTATGACCTACAGATCACTGGTTCTCCTTTGCAAGTGGTTATAAAAATGGGAGGCATCTAAATTTCAAGTCTACATCTTCATTAATAAAGAATTTATGAATATAGTGACTACCTATTCTTTGAAACATTATACACTTAATTTTATTAATGAGATTCTCATAATGAGAACTCCTAAGTGGCTTACTGGGAAAAACATGAGTTAGTTGGAGAATTTCATGTCATGTCGACACATTGGTCATTGTAGCTCAAGGGTTAGAGCGGCTGCACGGCAGCCAGAAGATCCGTGGTTCAAAATCCGTGGCTATGGCATTGAATTTTTCAGTCTGACTCTATCTTTCCATGTCAGAAAAGGTTTTTCGAATGCAAAAAAGAGCCATAAGAATAATAGTGAACCAACTTGCACATGTGAGCTCTAGAGTGTATTTTAAGGAACTGAAAATTATAACCCTGCCATGTTTATACATATACAAAGTTCTTTTACATGTAAAAGCTAGTTTAAATTGCTTTAAAACATATGCAGTGACACACCAGCATGATACAAGAAATAGTTCAAACCTACTAGCAATTAGTTCATAATATCACGTTATACAAACATTCCCACTTGTAGTGGTACCTGACTATACAATAAGTTACCTCTTTATTTAAAACAGATTGACAACCAAAGGATTTTTAAACTGAATCTTCATAAATTTTTAAGTGAAGCATGTTTTTATTCTATTCAAGAGTATTTGGAAAGTTAAGTTATATTATTATATTTCAGCATTTACTCTTATACATGTGTTTTGTAATTTCTGTATTTAAATTTTGTACCTAAATTTTGTAAATATTTTTGTTTTGACGTGTCCACAATCTTGTATGGAGATTTAAAGGATGAATAAATTGAATTGAAGACAATGTCACAAATAGTTTTATCAATTAATTTTGAATGTCACTGTTACTAAATTTCTCCAATCATGCATAAATATGTGGAAACATAGAGTCAGACTGAAAAATTCAATGCCATAGCTGGGATTTGAGCCATGGATCTTCTGGTCTCCGCCCAGCTGCTCTAACCATTGAGCTACTATGGCTAACGTGCCGATATGACATTAAATTCTCCAACTGACTCGTTTCAGACGTACTGAGGTACTGATGTTTCCACAACTTAGCCTACACATGGCCAGTGTGAAAGAACAATTAATTTCCATGCATAAATATCTTTATATTTTTGTTTCAATCACAATTTAAGACACAATTGGTTCTTAGATTTTATGACTTAATTTACTGCAAATGGCTACAATATAAAAGAGTTACAGATTTGATCTAGCACAAGTAAGGTAAGTTATTATTCTTCAAAGTATTGTTACCATGAACTGAAGACGATGTGGATGGTAACCAGTTATAGATTTGGTAGGTAGCCATATCAATTGTTCCAAAACTAATATGTTTTTCTGCAAAGGACCACAGCTTTTAAAGAATGAAAAGTATTAAGGATATAGAAAAAATGTTAACTTTAATCCTTCACACCATATATAAATATAATTCTAATGATATATATAGCTGACAAGAAAGATTTCACTTCTGCATATTCTGAGTGTGTTAAAATATGAAACAAAATGTAATAGCTGATATCACCTGGGAAAGAGTAACCTTCTGGTCTCTAGAAATGTAGCAACACCTTTTTTAATGACTTCCAATTTAGTTTTACAAATAATTAATTTTTCAAGTACATGAATACTATCAACACATTCCAAGGCATTTCCGTTTGTCTCTATATTTATTATCATTGTTACATATATTTTATCGACTTCCTGTGAACATAAAAATGAAAAGTTAATGACATATATGCACACATGCACTTACTTACACATTTATTAAGAACATATATTTGAGAATAAATAAGAAATAGAGTTAATGGTTTGGGAAAAGATATTTATTTAAAAAAATAAATATCGCTTAATGAATTTTGAAATACCAGCAGTTGATTCTGTTCTTAAGTTTGTTTAGTTTTCAGATTTTGGTAATACTGAAAAAACATAACAACATAGTAACTTTGTTAATGACAAATTTGTTTTCTCCTCTGGTTTTCTTTGACTGATGATGCGGACAAGAGATTGTGAAATCGATTTCAATTAGAAAGAAGAATTAACATCATTTTCTTAAGTTAAGTGAAGCTTTTGTTACAAATTGTTATATTTGTATGATAAATAAGAGAGTTTAAAATCCCTTAACATAACATTAACTCTTTGATATATTACTGGAAAAAAGAAATTAAACTCTAATACACAGGCTGTGGAATAGCAATGTACAAAAATCAAGTACAAAGGCAGTACAAACTAAGCATTTTCAGATTAGCAGCATGAGGTTTTAGATGCAGTATAATGTAACAAAATGAAAACATGAAGTTCTACCAAACTGACTTTTTTTGTCACTAGAATGGTTTGCCTAATGCCAACTTATAATCCGTTTCACTTTCTTTTCTAAATACACAGAGTAAGCATGTCAATATAATGTTCCTTTAAGTATCTATTGCATGCAGCAACATGCACTGGTCTTGTCTAGGTAATGACTATTCAAATAACTTATATTTAAACAAATAATTCAGAAAATTTGTTAATTAATATGTTCTTAGATACAAAAGGCTTAAATAAATATGAGAAAAGCTTTTGTCAAAATATTCCTGGGTCAGAAATTAAAAAGTACTTATAAAACTTGAAAAATATTAAAATAGGTCTTATTCTCCCAGTTTTCTTAAAAAAATAAACTTGTTAAGATTATATGACACATTAGTTAGAAAAAAGCACACTTACATGTTTTGAAGAATTTTTGTTTTAAACATTTCTTTCTTTCTCCTACAAAATTTAAATTTTATGACTTAGTAGATTTGTTTCCTATTAAGCGTTGGAAAATACAAAATCTTGAAATTAAAATGTACAAGGACCAATGTTTTAACTTACAGTAGCCAAATTTTTAATTCACGTGCTATATCCCACAAGAATGTACAATATCACTGTGTAGCATGATTTTATTTTATTTGTAGTTTCCTACATACAAAAAATATAAAGTATTTATCAAATAATTTCTTATTGAAAAGCAAAAATGTAAGCAAAAAAATGTGTGAAAGTTAAAGTTATTGAATTACTACTAAATACTACTTTTAAATTGAAGCCTTTAACACTGAGGCAGTTTTTGTGGACCTATATATCATCTTTCAGTAAATTATCAAGATACATGAAAGTAAAAGTTTGAAAAATTTTAACAGGTAGTTAAAAACTACATTTTAGTAGTTCTTTTTATGTTATAAATAATTTTATAACAGATATAATTTACATATATTTTCAATGTAATTTTAAATTATTTTAAAGTGAACACTGACTGGAACATGAATGAGTAACAATGATAGCAACAACGATATTGATGATCATGATGATGATTATGCTGTTACAAATGTCAGCAATATGAGTTAAAAGCATAAATCATACCTGAAACATATGACCTTCCAAGGGTATTTGGTCAGTAACTGCTTTGGATAAGAAAATTGGATGTAAATATAACCAATCATTCTGTACATTTTCCCACTCCTTCAAGATCCTTTCTAATTGAAGCAGTTTATCGTAAAACTGTTGCACTCGCTCTGCAAACAGAAGCTTATAATGCAATTGTTAACTATTGTATATGTATAGTATGTCCAATTAAAGCCATTTGTTTTATGTTATCATTAAAGTCAATTAATGTAGGTTTCCCTAAATAATATAAAAATGTAAGTGACTAAGTGACAATAAACTGACTACAAACCATTCTTTCAATTAATTTTAATGTCACTGTTACTAAATTCCTCCAATCATGCATAACTAATAGGCTAACAAGTCTTGAATAAAAGGAAATTGGAGGTTAAAGTGTGGAACAAATACAAAAAAAAAAAAAAAAAAAAAAAAAAAAAAAATGGATACAAATAGGGTAGGATCTAAACCTTTATTATTGTAAAACAAGCATGAAATAAAACTTTATCCAAAATTACAAGAAAAAAGGAGGAGAATTGCAGCCGACATAAGATTTAGCAATATGTGTATCAGGAAAAAAAGTAGTGCCCAATTTTGTCAGAAAAGTAGTGAAATTTGATAAAAATAGTAAACCCCAAAAAGCAGCACAGAAAAAAGTGTAGAAGTATAGAAGAACAAACATTACAGAAATAGAAATAGGTTAGAAATAAAATTGGTACATTAAAAGCTTACCTCAAATTTAGGAAGCATATTTTGGAAAATTTTTGAAAACAATTTGTTTGAATATCTCAATAGAAAAATGAAGAGAAAACAGCAAACCTAAAACAGAAACTTTAAAATTTATGCAAAAAAAAAAAAAAAAAACCACTTTTGTTAAGCCAACCAAAAAAGCCAAACATAACCTAAAAGATCAACCAAACAATGTTGTTAACTTATTCAACCAAATTTTCACAAATTCAGAATTGAATATACTTAAGGTTTAAAAACATGCGTAGACTATTCTTACCACGTTGCAGCCTATATCGCTGACATCCAAATTGTCACACAAACATTAAATGAAGAAAACAGAAACATAGTAAAAAAAAACAAATGCTCCAAATTAGAACAAATTAAAAATGATAAGAAAATTAATCGAGCTTTGACTGTATTGGAACACCACAGTGAAGCGAAAAATTATTAAATTTTAGATGAGTCGGATCTAGCTTCAGTCGCATAAGAGCCGTAGATGCAAACGATGATTTGCAAAACATGTCCTCAAAATAGGTACGAAAGTGAAGCAGATGTGTAAAAAATGCCATTCATCTAAAATTTAAGAAAATTAATGTTAACAACCACATCATAAAAGTCGTTAAAAAGAAACTAGTTATTTACACTAAAGCAGACAAGGGAATAAATTACTAATTTTAGAAAAAGCAGGTTACACAAGGAGGATGGAAGGCCTGTTAGAAGACAATAATTAATTACTGAAAGGTAGAAACCAACCCATTAAAGTACTGCATTGAATCCACAAATAAAACTTTAAAAGAGAGCAAAATAATCAACAAAAAGAATTTCTAAAAATCAAAGCAGATAATCAAACATTACCAAGAGTATATGGGCTATCAAAATTTCACAAAACAGGAAAATGCATAAGACCATAAATGCATAAATGCCCCCACATATAATTTGCCCAAATGGTTACTCCATAAATCCAATAGTTTCCCAAAATTTTAAAGTGGTAATTTAAAAGACTGTTTAGATCTGTTAGAAAAAGTCAGAAATAAATTTGGGCAAAAATGACAAACTGGTTTCATTTGATGTCACATCATTATTCTCAAGCATACAATCAGAAAAATTACAGACACTATTAAAAAATTAGTATACTGCTCGTAAAAGCTAAAGGGATGTGAATTCTGGCCAATGCTCAAGTGGAGCACTGTTGCTAAGTGTAGTGCATTCACCAGCAGAGGTTCTGTACATAAGAGCATGTGATGCGTGTACCACATTCGCCTCCGCTGGTAGGAGGGGGAAGCTTAGGATTCGCTGAAGTCTGCAGTACGGCCCGCCTCCATATGCCTTTAACTTTTGCGAAGATTATAACTACAATAGAAATGGAAACAGTAGAAGCAGAAGAATACATTTCACTAACAAAATTATGCATTGAACAAAATTTCTTTAGCTTTAATGGGAAATACTACGAGCAAAAATTAGGGTTATCAATGGGCAACCCACTTTCACCCTTTACGGCAAACTTATCTAAGAGTGCATTTGAAGCACAAATTAAAAAGTCTTCCCATGGATCTGCAAGATTTGGTATAGATATGTTGATGACATCTTTGCAATAGTTCGTAATAAACATTTAGATTGATGCATTAAAATTACTCAATCTGTAAGAAAGGACCATCAAATTCATAATAGAAAAGGATATCAATGGACAACTCTCTTTCTTGGATCTAAATATCATCAGGAATAACATAAAAATAAAATTAGGAATTGACAGGAAGCCAACACATTCAGAAAATTACATAAAAAATAATAGCTACAACCTAATTATACATAAACATGCAATAATAAACAGTCTTCCAAACAGACTAGTCAACATACCCATGGTTAAAACAGAAATTTTTAAAGCACAAAAAGCCATACTACACATAGCAGAAGAAAATGGATACAATAAAAGTCTGGTGTTTAAGAAAATTAGAAAAGTTATACTAAATAAAACCATTAAGGAAGCAACCACAATTCACTAAAGAAATAGAAAGCAACAGCACATTCAATGCATTCACATACCACTCAAAAGCATTTAATAAATTCAATAAGGCCTTTAAGGAGCAAAATATCATCTTGGCACCTACTAATAGATACTCAGCTTTAAAATTGCTAAATTCAAAAACAAAAGATGAAATCCCATCAATAAACAGATACAGAATATACCAAATAAGTTGAAAGAATTGTGAAAAATGCTACATAGGCTAAACTAAAAGAAATCTAAAAGCCAGAGTCAAAGAGCACTTTAGAAACATCAAAATGAAACAAGAAGATAAGTCAGCAGTAGCATTTCATTTCTGGAATGAAAATCATGACATTGATCCAAATCCAAAATTACTAAAAGGAGTGATAAACCAAAATGAACTGACAACATGGGAAAACATATTCATATGGAAAAATAAGGACCGAGTAATGAACTTTGAAATTCCACCAGTAGATAATATGACAAAGAAGTTCATAGTTCCACCGCCAGAGAAAAGAGGGCAGACGACAGTAGATGCTAGTTGGAGAGAGGCTGAGGATGGAAGAGATGGCTTCCAAAACTAGTCCTTCAATAATATAAAAATTTAAGTGACAAAGTATCAATAAACCGACTACAAATAGTTTTTCTTTTATTAATTTTGACGTCACTGTTACTAAATTCTTCCAATCATGCATAATGGGAAGGATATTTATATTACACCCCTCGTTTCACTTCCATTCATTTTATTCTCTTGATCTGATTTTTCCAGGGAGCAAGAGTCAGCAAAATTACTGGTGGGCTGTGCTGCGGCATTGCTTGCTCTGGAAATATAGTGAGGGGAGCCCTTCTGAGGGGCTGTTTAATCAGCTGGACCTGGCTGGCCAGGCGGCTCTCTTTGGCCACCTGGAACTCCATCGTCCTGAAGAAACGACCTATACCTGTTAGGGTCCCACTGTATCTATTGTGCCACTTGTGATAGGTTCTGGCCATCTGTAGGGTACCTTCATCTCATCCTTCCTCCTGGGGTCTTAAATGCAAGTGGCAAAATCCCTTCGGCTGCAGTGCCAGAATTCCCACCATGACAGAAAGACTCTCAGTGTTTCATACATGGGAACTGCAGTATTACATTTATCAAAGAGGACACTAACATCATAAATTAGGTATAGAAGATGCAGTATCCCATGAAGTTGCTATTTTTGTATGAAAGAATGCTATAGACATTATCAAAATGTTAGATTAAACATTTTCTTATATTTCAATTCTTTTCTTGGAAGTGTTGAAAACAGTGTTGTTATAATAAATTAAATTTAAAGGGAGTCGATTAATGACACTAACAATACAGTAAGTGTTAAATCCTTTCATGGAAGTGTTGAAAACAGTGTTGTTGTATAAATTAAATTAATTGGGAGTCGATTAATGACACAAAACAACACTTTTGTGTCATTAATTGACTCCCAATTAATTTAACAGTAAGTGTTGTTTAGTGTCATTAATCGACTCCCTTTAAATTTAATTTTCTTATATTCTAATTTGTGCAATTCTTGGTAATATAAATGTAATGTACATAACATAAATTAATCATTAGGTTTGAAAGCTTATTAAATATGAGAAAATATTACTAACTCCTATTACTTAGCATGATTATCTGTAACCTGATAAAATGTTTGAATTGCTTGCTATATTTGGGTTTTGATAAAATATTTAAGAAAAATCTTATGTTTGCAAAATATTTACTAGTACATCTATGATAAAGTGTTTACAGAAATGTGGACTTTTATGAGTTTCTTAATATAATATTCTAGTTATGGTAGTGCAGTAACTGTTACCTGATCATTAAAGCTCTGTAAAAGGAATGATGCAAAAATTTGGAATATCATCCATAAAGAATATGGATATATTTAAT